>JBBIGC010050978.1:0-11404 GCA_037576955.1 Lepidarchus adonis | reverse complement strand
GTGTGTGTTTGTGTGTGTGTGTGTGTGTGTGTGTGTGTGTGTGTGTGTGTGTGTGTTTGTGTGTGTGTGTGTGGATAGGAAGCCCACAGAGTTTGTAATTAGCAAAAAGAGGCAGGACGTCCAACAGCTGTTTGGGATTTTACTGTTTTTATACCCTGCTTGACCAACGGTGCATGTTCTGGAGCGAGCGAGAGACAGTGTACACTCTTGTTGCTAAGGCATGTGGTGGCATTTTAGGAAGCAAAGTGATCAAACACAGCTCTGTAGAGGCCTCTAGAGTGACAGGTTCTCAGATGAGGGCAAGATGGGTTGAATAGGATGGTGACTGACAACATTTTTTGCCAAAGGGGAGCTGGGAGAGCAAAAGAAATGGCCTACATGGGGGTGGTGTGATTGAAAATTTTGACTGACATTTGCAGGGAAAAAATGGTATTTGTTGATTGATAACTAGCCTTGCCAAAAAGGCATTGTGGCAAAAGGGGCAGGTGCCCAAAAAGGGAACAATCCTGAAGTACACACCCATTTAAAGTTAAGGTTAAAGTTATTGGCACCATTGTTAAAGATGGTTGTGTAATTGGGGTTAATTACTTAAGTCTTACACTAAACCTAGAACAGAAATCCACAAATTTATTTAAATTTATTTGGAATAAGAAACATTTTTCTTCTTTTAACAAAATAATTTAAACAAAATTCCTTTAAAATAAAAAAAAAACTGAAGTATGTTTCCATTTGTATTTCACTGCTACCTGTTAATACCTGTTTATATCAGTCTGTTTCACTGGGGTATAAATATGTGGTGACACAGAGGTCATATTCTCACTTTCATCAACAGGGGGGAAATGTAAAAAATACAAAAAACAAAATATTACAAAAGTGATGAGCACCTAATGAGCAAGCTAAAGGCGACAGAAAACATCTGTAGGAAGAAACCTTGAAAGCAGACCTGTCAGGAAGAGAAGATTTTTGTACAAAATGGCCACCCTACCTAAACCCTGTTCAAACCCTGTAAGCCGATGAAGAAAGTGTAAAGGAGATTCTCTAGAACCTTGGGGTATTGAGGAATGGTCTTAGATTGCTTAATCTACACTCTAATCTCATCCAGCATTATAGCAGAAAACTCACTGCTGTTATTTTGGTAAAAGGGGTACAAGAACTAAATGTTGGAATGTCCATAATTGTGTTTTTTTGTTTTAGTAATATTAAGTTTTTCTTTATTATTTCTGTCTGTGATTCAGCTTATTAACCACAAATGAATTATGTTTATGAACGTCATCTATTGCCAAACAGTTAAAGTGTTATTAATTGTAATTCATTTCTATATTTCCAATAAATTATATTATTTTTTTTACAGGCACTTTTTATATGGTTCAGTAAACAATATAAAATTATTTGGCCCTTTAAAAAGCAATTGTCAAAATAACTGGTTGATCACCAACACTAAATACACAGGTAAGGGTTGTAAAAAATAATTGAAGTAAAGCCTGACAGTTACAGACTGCCTTAAAAGTTGTACAGAATGAAAAACTCTGGTTGTTATTAAAAAATTCCTCTCATTCAGAACATCTAGACAGTTCCAGTTTAAATGCCAATATTTTTCACCAACACACACACACACACACGGAAAGAGACGGACAACAAATCAGCTTGGTTTTAGGTTTGAGACCACACACATACACACAGGAAAAGGCACGTGGCAAGCATAAAATGCCCACTAGCCACACACACACATGTACACACGCATAGACACACACACACATTCCTCACACATGAAGGGAAGCCTCTTTGAGGATGAAAGCATGTGTGCGTCTGATAACGTGCCACATCAAAGGCCAGTCTGGTTTCCCTTTTAAAAGCTAGACATCCAACTGGGACATGACGCTGAGGACTGTGTGTGTGTGTGTGTGGGTGTGTGGGGGGGTATGTGTGTGTTTAGGAGTGGAAGTGGCAGAAACACTTAAGGCTTTCCTCCTGGAAATGCGATGCTGCCAAGTGGACCAATCACAGCCATTGTGGTCTGGGCTGACGCAACGTGTATTTTCATTAATGGGGATGGGCGGATGCGTGGGCATCAGACTACAGTGTGGGCATGCAGTAGGCCACACAACTTCATGCTGCCTATGCCATAGGTATGGCATAAATTCCTGTCAGAAGTATAATTCTGCATTATATAGGCTGTTCTTTTCACAGATTAAAGTTTGCATCTGAAACTATTGATATTACGCATTATGTTCCCATGGAATTCCCTCTGCATTCTGAGTGGATTTGAGATATTTAGAGTTATTGCTTTCCAAATATAAATATATATATATAAAATATAAAATATATTATATAAAAAAAACCTCACATAATGTAAATCATCTGCCATAGATTAAGAATATTAAGAATATTAATTAATTCATTTTCCAAACTGGAAAAAGGTGACGCCAGTCCTATCTCACTATGGGCACAAGGCAGGTTACACCTTGTTCAGGAGACCAACCCATCACAGGGCAACACACTGACATACAACCATTCACACACACTGTTTAACTTAGATTAGCCAATTAACCTAAACCACAAGCCATTGCATATAAGGAGAGAGCTTTCAGACTCCACAAAGAAAGGCACCTGTAGTTGACCAGGTGGTCTAACCCAAGACCTTCTGGCTGTGAAGGGACAACACTAAGTACTGCAGTAAAAATATGTAAATAACTCCCTGTCAACCCTATAAGTCTTTGAGTTGGGTACACTGTGACCTCTTGCTGCTAGCAAGAGAGTTTATCAAGCTTCGTAAGTACCACCTACCTGGAAATTACATTACATTTTAAGTTATATTTACATTTTACATTTACAGCATTTGGCAGACGCTCTTATCCATGGTGTACATGGTGAGCACTTGGGGGTTAGGTGCCTTGCTCAAGGGCACTTCAGCCTGCTGTCCGGTTCCGAGAATCAAACCTGCAACCCTTTGGTCACAAACCCACTTCTCTAACCCTTCGGCTATGGCTGCCACATGCTGAAGTTATATGGCTGAAGTTGACATTTCCATTCACATACTACAACCCTGAGTGTTTTTCAGTTCATACCTTGATAACATTAAGTTTTCCCATTTATTTTTCAGTAATTTTCAAAAATTGAAAATTCCCACCTCTGCCCATGTCTCACTCTGTTACCTGAATGGGTGGGCCATTCTTCCCTCTCAGAGAAAACAATCATTCCTTAAATGCATAAGACTCAGTCAAAAAATATTTAACTTAGGACAGTTCCTATCTGAGTGAAATGATCTGGAAGCATCTGAATGGCAACCATGATACGAGGTGGTTGAATTCTCTAAAAACGTAGGAAAAATGCCTCAGTGCTTCTTTTCTTATCGCCTTTATCATTGTCAAGTCAAGCCCATTTTATTTGTATAGCACTTTTTACAACTGATGTGGTCACAAAGTGCTTTTACAGAATTGACAGAATCTGTAGCCCTTACCGAGCAAGTTTAGCATAGAAGTCTGTGTCTAAGATTAGGGCACTCTGGACCATCTTTTAACTAAGGAAAGGAAGAACGCCAACCCACAATTCCTTATGATGCACCATTCCATTAATGGAAACAGACAATAAGCATGACTAATAAGGTTGGTTGCATGAGGATATTTCAGCGTTGACAAAATTAGAGAACAGCATTACAGTATAATAAACCTGATCATTTTATTAGCTAAATTCCAAATTCATAAATCAGATTTTTCAATTTCCTAAGCCTTTAATTCATTCCTGTCTATCATGAAAGTGCAATGTACTGTAAAGCACAACATTTCCAAATTATATAAAAAAAATTTATAAAAATTGAGACATTATTATTTATTTATTACATTGAGGTGTAGCAGAAGTCATTAATATGGCTTCTACAAGTAACTAAAGAAGCAAACTTCGTACACCAAACTAGACTCATTTGGAGCAAAGGGTCAATATTTTGCCAAAGTTTCACTACTAGTGGTCAAGAACATATTATAAACAGATGATGATGATGGCAACCAATAATACCGCTGACAAACTGAGTTTAGCATATTGTAAATTACATTTGCTCTGGACTGACTGAAGAGAAGATTGGTGGACGGAAAGAGAGATGATACGGGGAGAATTTTCAGTGGGATTATAATTGGCCCAAGGACGGTCCTTCCTCGGGCAGTTCCAGCCTAATCTCACCTCCTAATCCCTTTTTCGTGTTTGCTGAAATTAGCTGGCGTGGCAGGACTGATTTGGGTCAATCCTTTAGGGACGCTCTGAAGTGTTTTTGGCTGCAGTGCTACGGATGGTAGTTTTTGCCCCCCAGGGACAGCTGCTGTGGAGGGAATGAGGGAGAAAAAAAGATAGATAGAAAGGGCTAATGTCATGTATATAATTTCTTATTTTATATGCATTCCATATGTAATACATCAATATATATGTGTAGTTACAGACTTAACCTTATTAGTTTATTAATTACATTACATACACCTCAAATAAAACATAGTATAATGTGATGTTAGTTGAAAGTTTATAATGTACACTTTCAACAGAATTTTGTCACTTGTTTCTATGTGCTACAAATGAGAAATAATTTGACAAAATGTGAGCAGAATCATTTCCAGCTCTACCGTATATGTTAAGGGTGAGCTGTGTGATTAGGAAGGGTAAGGGAAGGGTAGCTGTTGAGTGCATGTATATGTGTGTGTGTGTGTGTGTGTGTGTGTGTGTGTGTGTGTTCACCTCACTGCACCAGCAGATGTGTGTGTTGTACTCATTTAAAAACTAATTATGCCACAACTGTTGCATCTGTAATAGTGCCGCAGCATAGCTGGCGAATCACGACCAACTAATTTTTCCCACTTGAGGTGTGGAATTAATCATATTTCATATTCTCACTGTTAAATCACAAACTGGAAAATTAAACGACAAAATGTTCCAAGAAAGAAAAACAAAATCAGCAGTGGGGTTATTAAGGTAAAAAATATGTGATGTTAACGACATTCTTGACATCATAAAAATTAGTTGATGTTCTGTTATTTGCAGAGAGTGCATGGTGGTTAAAGGAGCACTAATCAAACTAGCCAAGTTTGGTGAAAAATGTGTTCATTCAGTAGAGATGAGAGTGGAAGTCAGGGCATGCCTTGGGGCCAGCTATATTCCTGGCTAGCTGCATCGCTCATTGACCTTGCCTATTGGTGGCTAAAGGTTAAAGGCTATGCGCTGCATGACAGGACATATTATTAAAAGATGTATGGACCTTCATCAACACAAATTATTGCCTAAATCTCATATCAGTTTGTTTGGGACAGATCTCCATCTACACACTTGAACTAACCACTAATAAAGCCATGCCCCACAGTGGAAGCCTAGCAGAGCAGCAAATGTGTAACCACACCCCCTTATTATATAGTAGCATAACACTAAAAGCAATGAAAATTCTTGTTAGGAGTTCCCTCCTCATTGCCCGCCCACAAGCGCTAAATGGCTCGTGTCCATTAGCCCTGCTTTGTTATGCAAATGCCTTGGAAATGGTGGCTGGAATGTGGGTTTGAACAGCCCCCCTCCCCTGCAAGAAATGCGTGGAAAGCAGTGGAAAGCGTGAGTCGGGCAGGAGATGGTTTGGTAAAAAAAAATCTCTTATGACTATAAACTATATAATCCGTTGGGGGGCACGACACCCCAACCCCCCCCCCCCCCCCCCAGTTCTTGTAAATTAGTGAATTCCAGGTATCTGGATTTTGTATAACAGAACAGGCCCCATAGAAGGGGGTGGGTTTGTGGGCAGTAAGGAAGAAGGACTCATTTTCAGGGACCCAAGTGTTAAATAATAACTTCTGCAGATATCAGCATAGAGAAGACTAACAGTGCAGATCTTCACCTTTTAGAGAGAATACACAAAAGCAACATTAATTCTTGTAAAAAGCTCCTGCTCACAAGCCCAGCCGCTTCTTCAGCTCCATTACCCTGCTTTGTTATGCAAAAGATGACTGGAATGTGGGTGTGATGATTGCAAGTCTTGGAGCAAACTGCAGTCTCAATTGGGTTTCAACATTTAAACATTGTCTGATGCTGTGATATACAGTACACTGATCAGCCATTACCTTGCAGAGTATTATGCAGGTCCCCCTAATGCCAGTAAAACAGCTCTGATTATGGTGCAATGTTTGTTCTGATATCTTGCCATTATAGCCAAAATTTTGGGCTCTTTTGTGAGATTGAATCAGGCTAGCCTATCCCCCCCCCCCATGCACATCAGTAAAGCTTGGGTGCCAATGATCATGTCATTGGTTCACTAATAGTCCTTCCTTGGGTCACTTGTGGTAGGTACTAACTACTGCAGACCTGGAACACTCCACAAGACCTGCAGTTTTTGGAAAGAACACAGGTTGACCCTTGTCAATCATGTAGTTTCTTATGCTTGCTTAATTACCTGTTTCTAGCACATCATTTTCAAGAACTGACTGTTCACTTGCTGCCTAATATATCCCACTCCTTGACATGTGACACTGTAATGAGGTAATTGGGTAATTGACTTAGACTGTCAGTGTATTAATGTTGTGACTGATTTATATATTAAGGGTGAATTTAATAAATCTTGACAAGCACTAGTTCATACATTTTCCATGTAATGTACAGTATACACCAACACTTTTTTGCTTAATTTTGACCATGATTGCTAAGAGCAACATTTTCACACCCATCAAATAATGAGCTTGTCCGTGTTTTCTTAACATTCCATTTTCCAACCAAACTGTCACTTCCAATATGTGATTTACGGGAATTAAACAAACATGAAAGTTTATCGAGAAAAAATATAGCTGCAGTGTATTCAGGTTTAAATTACAGAGCATACTGGAATTCACACACACTACTTTTCACACCACCACTAAACCACTGCTGATGCAGTCACCTGCAAATCGACATTGCATTCTTTGACTTATGAGTATGAGTAGATTCCCCATGCTTACTATCAGGCATATACACACACTCACCCAGGAAAACACTCTAAACCCTCTGCCTAACCCTACTGTGCACCATTAAGATTACTGAGCAAACAAGAACCTTTTTTCCCGTTATCTCCCATTCAGCTTTATATGAAACCATATCTGCTCACTGGTGTCAGCAATTATGACTCAACCTTTTAATGTACTTATCTCAGTGAAACAGTTCTGTTCAGAGCACATGGAAACAGAAGCTTGCTGTGTGTGTGTTCCTGTAAAGGCCGTGTCATAAAAGCACTGGATATTGCACTTTTAAAAATCCATAAAGGTGGAAAAACATACCTGGGTGTGTGTGTTATAATGTGATAATGGTGATGGATAATGAGCGCTAGCTGAGCTTTATTGTCTCGGGGGAATGAATGAATTAAATGGAATATTTCAGCCTCTCTTTCTCTCTCCCGCTCTCTCTCTCTTGCCTCCTTTGTCTGTGTACTTTGAGTCTCAGTTCTGCTCTTGAGAGGCTCTTTTGACTGCGGTACAAAGGAACAATCCCAAATGTCTTTATGACCAGCGGCAGCAGTAAAATCAGCCTTTTTGCTGCAGTTAAAGCTGATTTAGTGTTTCAGGTAAAAGCTACACATTGAAGATGAGCAAAGCATCAAATTCCCAGTCTGATAGCAAGTGTAACACAGGCTCTGGAAGGGGACATTCCACCCACCTGTGTTATGTAGGACTATTGTTTTGACAGAAATCACAGATTTGTAGTGTTCTCTCTCTACAGTTCCTAGCATTAAGTAGATGGAAACACAAGTACTGGGAAAATGCAGAATGCAAAATGGGTTTCTGTATTCAGTTCATGTCACATTTTGCATTTTTCACAACACTTTACTCAAAAAATCTGATATAAAATGTAAAATCTTTGCTTTCTTGTGAACAAATAAATATAAGTCTAATTAGTGACTTGTCAAACAGGTGCCTTTTAAACGGTTAAATCTGTTAAAGCCTGAGTATATGATCAGTTGATGATCAGACATGGTGGAACTAAACGTGGCTCTCTTATATGCACTAGGTCAAAAAATTCCAGTTTACATCTAATTGGATCCTGACTGGTTTATTTGTTTTTCTTTTTTTTGGTTGTCTACTGACAAAAGACAGTTTATTAACTACTCAAGCATTAGAAGGCCTTGTGACAGAATGTTTGATGTGAAAGAGCCTCAATGTAATGTTGTGGAGAAAGGTCACACTGACCTTTTCCTATCCCATTAACCCACCAGATCCATCACTACTCAATGTTCTGGGACCTCACCTTTTACAAATTAAGCTCTGAATGTTTCAATACTTTTGCAGTAATCTGTACACTGCACATCAAAGACCACCACCACTTAGAATCACGCAAAGGTAAAGGACAGGCTTTGAAGTATGCAACCTGCCAATATTAGGTTGCACATAGCTTTGAATTCAGTCAGAGGAAGAGACAGATTTTCCTCCTAATTGGTTTACTATTGTATTATATGTGAGGTCTAAAACATCTTGATTGACAGTTCAACCAGAATCATAAAGATCAAGCAGCAAAATGGAGTAAACAGAGAATTATCTTACATTTATTGAAAAAAATAAGAGAATTTAAAACATTTAAAATGGGATTGAATCGTCTAAATGTTGAAGTTATGTTCATTCTGAGTGCATACAATAATATAGAAGATGCTTGTCAATGAAAACCACTGATGTTGTTTCATCTGTTGTCTGATGTGCTCAAAATAAATATTATTTTAATGCACAAAAAGTAAATATGCAGATTAAACATCTTAGAAAGAAGTTTTATATTATGGCTGTGATTAAAACAAATTCATTAACTTTAGACCGGTCACATAACTAAGGCCACATATTTGTATCCAATCCAATTTGTATCAAATACTGCATCTCTTACCACTGATTTGAACCAATACAAATGCTGCATTAATAGACAACAGACAACAATGCATGATGGCATTTTCTTTTTAAAGATTTGAACTTCCAGCAACTTTTTGCATACACATCATTTTTACTAACAAACAAAAGAAGCAACAATAAAAATCAGAGCAACATTCTCACACATTAATTGTCAAATCTAAATAATTTGCATAAAATCGTAAATTACCAACAAAAAGTAGTTGTTTTAGAATGAAACAAGGAACATATTCAGATTGTAATTTGTATCTTTCCATGGTCAATGATAGAAGAGGACAACAGACATGGCAGATACCAGAGCACATTCTTCTTTTCTTCATTTTACATTTCAGTCATTGACGAAATGTGACCATTAAACACACAAACAGAGAGTTCATCTCCTTATTGATATATGCAGAGAATTTCTAAAATGTGTTTTATTTAGACTTCCTCTTCACAAATGCAGTTACTAGAGCACAACTCACTTTGACTAAAGTTTGACAAAAACTTCCCATTTTTGTTTCTGTTTTTTTCTAAATCCAAGCAGTTTTGAAACAACAGTTCTTCATACACACTCTGACTGAGCTAAAATACTAGACAATCAGAATGCAAAAAAGCTTTGCTGTGGGACTTTAATGATTATTTAATGAATGAAGCCTTTAAATTAAGAGTCACCCAGAAAGCAGAAAAACATAAAGCAGCTCTTTGTGGGACCAGAAACTTATCTATCTAACTTATGGATCTGTCTATAGGAAGCCACATTGAAGACCAGCTACTCACTAAGCACTAAACACTTTATTTTGTGTGTGCATGTGTAAACTAACAAACACTAGCAGCAGGGGATACCACAGGCAACAAATAAGCAACAGAAATACATATGACTTAGGGATAGGAAAGTGACATGGCTATGCATGGCTTAAATACTTTGACGTAGGACACCTGGGCAAGGGAGGAAACACGAAACAAGGAATTGGTGAAATAGTTAATGATGTAGAAGGACAAAGGTGGAGTGAAGATGTGAACAGAAGTGCTAAACATGTTGACCTAAAAATATGGCAATATTAAAGACAATAACCCAGACAGACATGGCACTGGGAACATATGACACCATGGTTATAAAGAAAAGAGAAACAAAAATAGAAACTAAATATAATTCTGGAATCCCGGAGCAAAAATCTTTTTACTTCAATGTTGATGGACATGTTTTTTTTGTAGAAAATGAAAAAGCTGATGTGTATAAATATTTATATCCTCAACAGTAGCTCTCTACATTTGAAATGATTTAAATGCTTGGCTAAACAGAGAGGGAGAGCGAGAGAGGGAGAGGAAAAGAGAGAAATAGACTGTTCTGCCTTCTGAATAGACTGTCTTAGTGCCAATTAAATCCATTTCCTCTTTAAATTGGTCCAGTCAGTCTTTGTGTTTCAGACCTAAAAGGAGCTTTTGTTTCAGGCCAGAGCGCAGCCCCTTCCCCCAGTCTCTTTAAACTTCTAATTTAGCCCTTTTGATTATATCTTTCATATCATTGTGCGTAGACTTTGCAGAAAATGTGCATATTCATCAGTTAATTAAGAATTATTTCTGTGTAATAGCATTGTAAAATGTTATAGTAAGGCTGGCTGTTTCAGCTGAGTGGCCAGATTGAAGCTTTCTCTCAGCATTGCAGTATATGCTTTAATTATCTTTGAAAATGTAGAATCCATTTATTTAAAACTGGAGCACATTAAATGTGAGATTAAGAAATGCTATAACTTAATCTTAAGCTCTAAAAGTTCCATGTACTGTTGGATATGTTGATTAGTGAGCTGATATCAGCAAATAATTACAAGGAGATCTGTTCATGCTCTCATTTTTAACGGGTTCTTCCTATATTGTACCTTTCTCAAATGTTGCCCTCCCGTATCTGTGTTCCGTTAGCCCCACACCCATTTCAGGGCCACAGCTCCCAATAATTTACACAAATACATGATCCTTTTGTCTGACATTGGCTTGTTGCAATTTTGACTCTGAATGGAGAAAAGTAAATGAATAAAATGGATGTTACGTTCTTTTTTTAATGGACTTTTGGTCCAACAAATGACTAAATACATCAGGTGTGTCCCAAACCTCATTTGAAACTCTGTACATGATACACCAGTGAGAGAGGTTCTAATGGCAGTATATTTGATTTTACACACTATTTACTGCTGTAGTACGCAATATGGGGGCTCATTTTCTCCTTTACCAATTATTTTTCTCCTTCTATCATTTAATAGGTGAAGCTGGGCCAGCCTTAACTCCCTGTAATTGTTCTGAAAAATTGAGCAATCCAAAAATTCACTGTGAAGTAAAAGGTATATTTTGTATTTGTGTATGTTATTTCATAAAACACTATATAATGTATTCAAGCTTGATTTGTTACACTTACACTGTTGCAATGTGACATTTGATGCAAAGATTCTGCATTATTGAATTATTCTCTATAGCTATTACATTTCCCACACATTTAACACACACTCACACACACACACACACACACACACACACACACACACACACACACACACACACACACACACACACAC
>JBBIGC010050951.1:0-11406 GCA_037576955.1 Lepidarchus adonis | reverse complement strand
TGCAGCAGAAATATCCTCGAAAACAGATTTGTTTCGGTAGCAGCCTTTAATTTTATCTTAAACTGACTCTTCTCCCCACAGGCTAAGAAGGTGTAACTTCAGCCGCCGCCCACTGCACGGCACTTTCCTCCTCCATGTGTATTGTGTTTGCGCACGTCCACACGATGTCATCAAACTGTGATTACACTACAGTCGCATTGGCACATATTGGATTTATATCTGATTTATTTCCACATATTAACGAGGCCTGAATCCGATCTCAACATATCCGAATGCATGTGTTTTTTTCCCTGTTTACACTGTCATGGTACAGATCCGATCTGTGTCACATGTGAGCAAAAAAATCGGAATTGGGTCACATTTACCTGACAGTGTAAATGAGGCCAAAGTGTCTTAATTTCTTAAGTATTTCAAATCACTTTGTAACCATTTCCAGCTTTATGTAAATAAAAAATTCTAGATTGTGTATTCTTGTGTGTTTTTATCAGTGAAAGTAGCTCTGGTCCATACCTCCAACTCCTTTTCTTAACAGGTCTCCACATGTACTAAC
Organism: Lepidarchus adonis; assembly: GCA_037576955.1. Taxonomy (NCBI): domain Eukaryota; kingdom Metazoa; phylum Chordata; class Actinopteri; order Characiformes; family Lepidarchidae; genus Lepidarchus; species Lepidarchus adonis. The sequence goes on along the minus strand of JBBIGC010050951.1, from coordinate 10,856 downwards.
ACCTGATTCCAACTAGCTTATTTGAGGTCATCAATTCAGGGGTTCACATACTTTTTATTCACATAAGTATTTTTGATTGTTTTCAATAAAGACAATGTGTGAGATTACACACACACACACACATTTACATGCTCTTACTCGTAATTTATGCAGTTTGATTATGGTAAATATCTTTAACGGTACAAAGGTATTTGGTAAAAATAAATGAATACATCACAAATACAAACTTTAGGTTACAATTTTCCTACAACCTCTGATGTGCTATTAGCATAATATCATACTGCAGGAATGGTGTGGAAAAAAAAGACAGACAGTAAGTTATTAAGCCAAAATATTAACTCAGCAGTAGATTCAGTACCATTTAAGGTTTTTCACTGTACATGAACTGCTTAATTACTAGTAAATGTGGAAAAATCACAAATTTTACAATATTTGACCAGTTGTACAGATGTGGTTTATTGGTACCCTTATAGCTCATTCAAATAATGTTTTGTGTCTCCTGAAAAGGTAATTAGTTAAAATTGTTTAACGTATACCTGCATTGCTTTAGTATGTGACAATGTAATGTAATATTTTACTTACTTTACAAAGACTGCTGAACCATTATGGAATAGAGGACATGCTGGTGGATGGTGTGAAAGAGGACAATGCAGAGGAATGGAAAAATGGAAACATAGGATCTGCTGTGGTGAGCCCTAATGAGAGAAGGGGAAGATGCTGAAATAGTATGGGAAGATTGTTTGAACCCCTAGTAATCCTTCCATTATAGTAATATTTCAAACTAAGTGTTTCATCTTAATTAGAATCACAGGTGCCTTCAAGCTTTTCATTAGTCATTCATGTAAAGGGAAAACATGCTACTGTGTAATTTGATATCATTGTGTGCATAGACCACAGAAAACAAAGAAGAGAGCTTTCTGAAGAGCTAAGAAAATAGATTATAGATATGTGTTAAAGGTAAAGGCTATAAGATAATCCCCTCCTAGGATGTGGACACAAGATAAAATGCAACTCCAGGTTGATCAGAAGGACAGTGTGAATGGTAGAAACCATTAAAACTCCAAGGTCAAGCTGCATCACTAGTGATTACACCATCCATCACATTTTGAACAATAATTAGCTCTATGGAAGGAGAACAAGAAGGATTCTGTTATTGAGATAAAAACACAAAATAGCCAGACTGGAATTTACCTATGCATGCTGTCAAGCCACAACATTTCTGGGAGAACAATCTTTGGACCAATGAAACAAAACTGGGACTTTTTGTCCATTCACATCAGGTTTTTTTTACAGAAGGAAAAATGAAGCTTTATTTTTCTGAGATTGCTCTGGTGTTGCATTATGCAAACCAACTGTGATACTTTTTTGCATTTATTTTGTCACATGACACCATGTCATTAGAGAAAGTCTCACTTAGGTCTGCATCCTTAATTAGCCTGACCAATTTGGATTTATCATTTGATTGCATTTTTTGACAAAATTATTTTTCCCATTACATTTTGAGCATCTTTTCCTATATGTTGGGCACTGCGGAGGCTCATATGTGCCACTGCATTATTTGCATGAGAACCGTATTTCCCGAATGATAGAATTGAAATTCTATAAGCCACAGAAAATGCTCATTTATGTTTTAAAACTTTAAAACTATTTAGAGCTATTAGCCACAGCATTACTGAATTTACAGATCTGAAATCGAAGCATCTAAGTTGACACACCCCTGGATACTTTTGCAACTCTATACTGATAGTGACGTTATACTGTAGTTGAGCATAAACAATTAAAATAATAAAATTTGGAAGTTATAGTTTTAATGACACAACTCAAGAAATATACTGCAGAATGTAAGATTATGCAATGTCTGTAATATCTGACATTGACTTTAGCAACATCAAAGCAGCACAGGTCACAATTGACGACATTTACAAATTTGATTTTGAAGGTAAGAAAGGTAAGCCTAATAATTTTTGCATTTCAGTGTTGCTAATTTTATACTGAAGAATGTACATGTGATTGAAATGCCCTTCCCAGCCTGGGTGGGTTTGCTAAGCTCATTTCAGCAGGATGGCATTGAAATGCCCAAATAAGGCAGGATGACGTGCCCATATAAGGCACGCCCATATAAGGAAAACAGCTAGACAGTTGCCCACAGATTATCTCAAACCACCCGTGAAGATGACTTCACACCTGGTTTTAGGTAAGGCATGCCTATATAAGATAGAACAGACGTTCACCCACTCCTTCCTTCTGCACAAATGAAGTTACTGTGAGAAGGATACTCTGACCATATAAGTCCAACAGGAATTAGGCAAAGACATTGGCTAGATTACCTCACTTTTAGAGATAAGAAATGATGACGTCATTTATAATGAGAAGCCTCGATTCATCCATTCCTGTAACTTCTCAGAATTGTATAAAACAAAAATGAACAATTTGTTCATTTTATTTCTGTTAAATGTAGTGTTTTCCTAGCTTATATTCTATACTAGGATGTAATATAATGTTGCAAAGGGCTGAAAAAGTTTAAGAGAGGCTGAATGCAGCAGCACCATATAACTCATCCATCATATGCGCAGAGGTGTGTTTTATTCCAGCAACAAAGACAGGATTTTTTCTTCTTCTCTCTTTATTTATCTTCAAATTCATTTGTCGTATTCACCAGAATATGGCAACCAGATTGTGAGCTTATATTTAGTAAAGCTAATCATCATATGCTGCATTTAGATTAGATCAAATCTACAACCGCTTTTATTTTACAATACACAGAGAGTTTGGGTATTTTGGTGAATCAAGGACTACCATCAAGGCTAGGCTAACTGCTAACAAATGCTAGTTCTGGTTTTGTGTTTTATACTGACTCGTCACTGATCTAACTTTGCTTTGCTTTACATTGCATTGCTTTTCAAACTGCTCATTGCTGCAGTAATCTGTACATTTAAATTCAACAAATCATTTAGGGATGTCATCTTTTTGTGCACTGAATTATACATTGTGTTTTCATGTTTGTAGATAGGCTGGTCTATTTAAGCAAGCCACACCCAATACCAAGTTTGCAAAGTCAATGTATAAGCCATGGCCTATCATTGGGGAAATACGATATGTTGCATTATCTTTGTTTTTCTTTTGTTAAGCTTTCGTATTTGTTTTTTAGTCACCGCTACTTTAGCACTACCATGTGCTGCAGTAGCACTTGCTCATTTACTCAGCACAGTCTCTTCCAGACTTAGTTTAGAGTCTTGAATAGTTCAGGAGCATCAGTGCGGGAAATCAACCTGGGAAAATGAACATGGAGCTGTTATCTTAATGGGGCTTAATGGTGTAATTGAAAACGACAATTTTTTGTAATATGTGCCAAAAATGTAGACACTCACCCTAAGACAGTCCTTCTCAAATACTGGAGCACTGGGGGGCACGGTGCGATGCCAGGGGGGCACGTGTGACCCTGGGTAACATGCTTTTTTTTGCCATAGTATAATAAGAAGTAATTGCACAACCACTACATTAGGTGGCAGGGTTTTTTTGCACTACATGCACTTTGAATATTTTCTGTTACAGGCTAAAAAAATGTTAATAAAGTTATTCTTTGTTTCAATATTTTTTTCCTTTTTTCTTTTAATGTTAATAAGGATATAATGTTATGAAGATGTATTATAGACAAATGACACTATTTATAGTCACAGGGGAGAATTGGGGGGACGTGAAAAGGGGTGCATAACAGAAAATAATTAAGAAGCACTGCCCTAAGACCAAGCCAACACATCATGTATTGTTTTATTCCTAATTTATTCCAGATTTAAAAAAAAAACTTATTAGTATCTTTGTTTTTTGTTTTTTTAGTCTGGATAGCAGTTCTGAGCTACTGGAATTTTTTCCATTTTCCTTCCTCCATCTCACTCACTCCTTTACACATTGTTAGGTCAGCATGAAGTGTGTGTTAGATGGACTAATGCCATGTCTCACCATGGGGGAGGTCAAAAGATCAAATAGAAACAAAGGAGAAGAGAGGACTGAGATACTGCTGGCACAGCTGCTGGAAACTTTTCCAGCTCCCACAAAGGTCCAACTTACTGCAGTATATTTTGGGTTTATTTCAAGCATGTTCTGCATAACTTGGAATAGACCAGATGGTTTTATTTGCCAATAAACTCTCAGCACAGAGCTGCTTTTATTGAAGTGAATGGTGAAGAGGTTTTTTTTTTTTTAGTAAAATTAGAAATGCCTAATGATGACTGCAGAAGCGCTTTCTATATACATGTCTATGTGTGCATGTGCGTAGCAACCAAAAAAACATTGACAGGTCTAAGGGAGGTCATACATCATATATCTCTCTCTCTGCCTAATATTACTGGATGTAGGTCGTCCATATGCTGCTCTGACTGTGGTGCACTGTGTGTTCACTTTTCTATCAGAGTCAGTATTAACATTTGGTGCAGAGCTTATCTTTGGGATCAGACCACACAGAATAGCCGTCACTCCTTACATGCATTAGTGACCTTTGGGTACTGTTCTCCTTCCTTGGATCACTTTTGGTAAATACTAACTACTAGTTAACTACAGGACCTGTTGTTTTGGAGATGCTCTGACTCAATCGTCTAGCCATCAAGATAAAATCCTTAAGTCAATATAGCTTATATATATATATATTCTTGCCTTTTTTTCTGCTTCCAGCACAATAACCGACTGTTCACTTGCCGCATAATATCTCTATCCCCTCTGACTTTGTAATGGAGTTGCTAGATAGTCAGATGTTATTTACTATATGTAGCTGTCAGTGGTGTTAATAATGTGGCTGATAAGTAAATACATACACATATAATGACCAATTTTGCAAATCAAACTGCAATAAGGTTTTTTATTACACTTTCTAACTTTCTATCTGGATTTTGCCATTTTGTCTGCTTTTTTAATGTTTTAAAATGGTTATTTTGTACAAACAAAACTGTTTAAACTGTTTGTTTCCCCCTTTTTTTTCTAAAAGGCATCAAATTCTAAATTTGTTTACATTTTCTAAATACAAGTTGTTCAGCTGAAACATTAAAAGTAATTTCTTTAAACTTTAGTCCCTTAAATAAAGTTTCAGGAGAATAATTTAAGTGTTTATTTGTCCTCCAGATTTAAGAGGAAGCCTGGCATCATTACTTTTTAGTGCTTTGCTCTGCTGTAGCCTTCCCCTTCCCCACCACCAATGGGGAAAAGGGAAGACAAAGATGAACAGAAAAGACAGAGTGAGTTTTTTGGTATTTTTTTTATTTATGGATCTTGTTCCTCTTGAGGAATGGAGGATGTTATTCTTCGCTGATGAAGAATCGTGGATGGATTGTAGGATGGGTTGTGTGCTTGTGTGATCATGTGTGTGTGTGCATTGTGGGTGGGTGGATGTTTGTGTAGGTGGACTGATGTGTTTGTCATTTTGTTTGTAGCTTTTCCACAGTCCTCCTCATTCAGACGCTAAACTGTAATTTGATAATGATGGGTAACGAGCTACAGTAAGTAGCACAGGTCGCAGCTCATCAACGTCATGAGCTTTTCTCCACTGCTTGAGGATAATTGCTGGACTGTTGATATCTTCCTTTAGAAAAAGTGCTACGTTCTATGTTCCATGCTATGTGCATAAGCCAACCTGGAGAAATCTCAGTCCTCTGTTAGTGCTTATAAGTAACTGAACACACAAAAGATAAATTCACACGAATAAGTAAACTCAGAATAATGTAAATGATGGCAGCAAACTTCTAGACTGTCACCATTCCTCTGTCTGAATGTGTTTTTACCACCTGTCTTTGTCACAACCTGGTCTTGCCCTCTCTTCCCACCTGTTTTTCTTTGGTTACGTCTCTGCCACCACTAGTTTATGTATTTAAGCCCTAGTGTGTCTCCCAACCCTCGTCAGATCTCTGTTATGTGTCTGTTGTGTAACTGTTCTGCATTCCTGTTGGATTTATCTGTAGTATCAAATGTAATTTTTCTATTATTAGTTTTTCTGTGCTATTGGACATTAAAACCTGTTTAACCTGCCTTGCACATGCGTCCTGCCGACCAAAACCCTTACATAGCGTTTAATCTGACCAACTGTCATGCCCATGGGGAAACCCTACCATCACTCCCACTGTCTCTACTCCAGCTATTCTACATCACCTACGTTTTGACCACACCCCCAGCCATTTTACACAATGTAACTGATTCTAATCAGGTCCTAATGGAGCGTTTCCACTGGCATCAGGAGTTGAGCCATTCCCAAGGCACAACACGCTGCTATGCATTTTACTGGCCCACTTACAGCCTACATAGATTTTTTAATGTGTAGTGTGATCCTTGAAAGATTGTTGCTGACTTAATTTCAAGTAAACCAAAGTAATGCTCGTTTTCAATACTGTTGTTAATCTGCTGATTCACTACAGGATGACTGGCATAATAATGGATAACGCACCATTTTTTTACGATAATCTTTGCAGTTTGTCAGAACTCACACTTCTTGTGGAGCAGGGTTTGGTCCAGTGACTAGTGGGAGAATGCAAACTTGATGATGACCGGCTACTTAGATTTAATACGTCTACACAAGCGTTTCAGTATTCCTTTCCATTACTGCACTTCCTCATATTCCCAGTTTGACTCTGTAAAACTCTCTCTCACAAACCTAAAACTGAAACCAAAAACATGGCATCTTCCCAGGGTCTTCATGTCTCCAGTCCAGTTGTGGGCAGAGACTTACTATAGCACATAGGGCCACGCCAGCATTGCTCCAGGTTGGGTAATGTGCTTATTTTGCAATGGAAAAACTTTTTTTTCAGTAACAGCTTGGTGGAAAACCTGATTCGTTTCCTGGTTAGGATTATGGTGTTAAGTCTCTGGTGTGTTTGTCTGACAGTTACTAAATGTATGTGATCTTTGCTGTTTTTGACTTCCTGTGTTTAAACCAGATTTTGAATATATATATTTTTTTCTTTTGCTGCTCCTGTTTGCCTCAATTACTGATTTCATTCAGGTCAGTATATATTGACTCGTACTTTAGATTTGACCTGATGTTACTGTTTGCCCCACTCACTTTACTTGCATGTTTTTAGACACCTGTATGTCTTTAATCACATTTTTGGACTTTTTAAAAATTCATACATGTGTCCAACTGCCCTTCTAATTACACAAATTACGTGTCCTTAAATAAATGACTGACTAAGTACCAACTAAGACATATTTTGCAAATATAAATAAACATAAATCAGTGTCTGCAATACCTTTAAAAAGTTAGACAAAGACATGTTTAAAACCATGTTACATCACATTTAATTTTTAATTATACTTTCTAACCATTTAAGAACTAAGGACACTATTTGCTGCCATTTAGCAAAATGCTGGATTTTGCACTTTGTGCTGTAAACTGTTTCATCTTTGGCTCATCTTTGGCTCAATTGCCATTTTTCCTAAAAACAAGCTGAAACATGAACTCATGTGAACACATCGTTTGCTCTGTCTTAAATCAGATTCGACAGAACATAGCAGGGTTTCTGAGATTTGATATACACCTTTCTATTTGTGTAATAGAGATTCAGGTCACATTTCTTGTTGTAGCACAGAACCCTGTTGAGTTAGGACAAGTCAGTGTTGGTGTATTTAAAGCATCAGCATGGGGGTTTCTGAAGGCTCAAAGGTTATGCACATTTAACTGTGGATTCTGGCTTGCCCTACACCAACTGAGGTTTTTCCAAAATGCCAAAACAATCAGATTGTACTGTCGATGGTGTAAGAGATTTATTCGCAATATTGGACTGAGAAATGTTCTTTCTAAAGTTTGCCACAAAGTGATGAGCAACATCCCATCTTTGTTTGCAGAGACTCCTTTTATACCCAGTCATGATCCCCTTACCTGTTATCAATTCACCATTCATTATGAAATGTTTAAAAATGGTGAGTTTGACAATTCCCTAAAGTGTTCAGTCTTATTTTGCCCCTTTCTGCAGGCATCAAATTCTATAAAAAATGACTAAATACAAACAAGCTGGCCAGCTAAACCATTAAAAGTAATTTCTTTGAACTTTTATCAGTTAAATGAAATCTCAGGAGAATAGTTCCAGATTTTTAATTTTATTGTATTTTACAAAACTTTTTTAGGAATGAGGTTTACTGTATATGTATGTCTGTGGTAAAAATCTGGAAAATCTATAATGATCTCTTATAACCAGCTCAGAAGATATAAGCTACAAGCAAACAGGTTTCACAATTAATCCTCAAAGTATTAAGTTGACTGTAATATGTATAACCTATCTGTGACCATGACACTCTCTTGACCTGAAGCTCCCCACTGACATTACTTGGATGGTGTCTTTGATCACATTTTTGGCGTTTTTATAATTCATGCACATGTGTCCAGTTGCCTTTCTAATTACACCAACCTATGGCCTTAAAAAACAAGGTTCTTAATTGGTCAAAGGTACATGATTTTAGAGAAAGTTTCAGTTAGCACAAACTCTCCATAGTACTTACAGGTTCTATAAATTATAAAAAGGTTTTTCACACTTGCATGTTGTATTTATTTTTATTTAATGAATTTTTTTATATTGAAATAAATGTGTTTTTATTGTTTTGCACCAGATAACCCTTATAGGTCAAACGTTTTTGTGATTTTTTTACAAATGTATTCAAGCCCAGGTCTATTTAGGGTTCCATCTAGCAAACAATACTACTAAGCTCTGACGGTGAAGGCTATAACATAAATCATAATAACATGAACTGCAACTAACATTGTTCAACATATTTTGAAGAAAATACAATCTACCAGTTCTGCTAAGAAGCTAAAAGATGCTTATGATAGCATGCTGAGTGGGAGGAGGGGACAAATAGGCCATCTTATCCAACCCGATCTCTCCCAGCCATGCATGCCTGTGGCAAGGGACTGAACTTCCACTCTCCTGCAGATAAAGTCAACTGGAGTGTGTAGATCAAGATCTCGTCACAAAGAAGAGAAACATTATGGGCCCGATGTACATACAAGTGCAGGTGCCGCACAAAATGTACCCTGATGCAACTACAATACTTATATTGCACCTGAAATCAACACTGGATTTACTAAAACTATAGCTTGTCCCAAAAAACTACACAACCTTCACGTAAACTGCACATCTGTGTAGAGCAGTGTTGAAAAGCAAAATGAAGTAATATTGCAACAAGCTTGAGGCTGAACAGAAAATGAAAGTTAAGTGACAAAGAGAGAGTGGTGTTGCTACATTCTTTACCGCCAAAACATTCTCCAGGGGTGAAAAAAAAAGAGTTTCCTCATACACTACACCTGATCCCAAGAGCCTAAACTGTTATTCTGATGATAAACATTCTTTCGGCTCATGCTTGAGGCTTATACCTCTATCTCATCGTCATAACTGCTGCCTTTATTAAAGAAGGTCCCTCAACAATGTGACTTGAGGCTGAATGCAAATTTACATTTGTTTTTTTAAAGGAAAACCCACAAAATAAGTGTTATGAATGTATATCCCAACATACATATTTGTGATATTTCAGTAACACTACACCAAAATGCATATGCGAATATCATGAAAGAGAAAGGCACATTTTAAAATTTTCCATGCCCCTAGCCCATTAATTGTACGTTTTGGTTCACACATTAGTCATTTAAAATGTAACCAGAATGTATTGTATTTGTATGTAAGTTAAGTAATTAGGCTAAGTAATTATATTTCTACATAAATAAATATTTGTCTGCCTAAAACATATAATTTTCACACAAGTCTTAAGAGTAGATCCCAAATAAACTAATGAGACAAAAAGACTACACTTAGTGTTCAATCCAACATTACATACTTAAGGCCTCTGTCTATTAGCTAATGTTAATGTTTATGAGTCCATCATAAATTTAGTGAACAACAGTTTGGTATAGATCACATGGAAATGCCAACAGGCTCTTGAAAAAAATGTTTTGTGTATAGATAAGACAAAATAGAAAATTTTGTTTTGAATGTGACATGCAATGTTTAGAGATTATAAAGCACTGCATTTCTGCATAAGACTGTTATCTCATTTGTGAAACATGGTGGTGGTAGTATCATGGTCCGGGTTTGTTGTATAAAGACTAGGACAGTTGCCATTATTGATGGAACTATAAATTTTGAACAATAAAAATGTGAAATCTAACAAAAACGTGTATGTGATGTAAATATTAAGAGAAAATAGCAAAAGCAGAAAGATGTCAAATGTAAGCAAACAAGTCTTGATTAAATGATGATTAAATAATAATAAAGATAAATGGACACGTCAAAGTCCTGACATTAACACAACAGAAAAGCTGCGAGAGGATCATGGGAAATGATCAACATCCCTGAGTTGAAGCTGTTGTGTACAGTGAAATTGGGTAAAATGTATCCAAGCTGGTGTGCAGGACCAAGCAACAGTTACTGGAAATGTTCAGCTACTGTTATTGTTGGAGCAGTCACTACTATTGTTACTTATAATCATATAAAAATGAAGAATTTATGCAGAAATACAAAAATTTCACTGATCAGTCATATATTCAGAGGCAGAGCGGATTAAGATGCTCAGGATGCCTGGGTATAAGTGAGTTTGTTTTTAAAATAATTGCTTGAAATATCCATGAAGTTAAGAGAATAGCTTAATGAATATTATATAAAACAGCTGTTTGTAAAGAATATGCAAAAAATCCTAAAGGGATGCAGCATGTGTTACAGTGTGAGTTAAGCAGATATCCCTCTGGCTACTGACTTTTTATCAGTGTAATCATTTACCTGTGCTCCTGAGGTTCTGCCCTTAAGCATACTCTCTTCTCACTGTGTGTGTGTGTGTGTGTGTGTGTGTGTGTGTGTGTGTGTGTGTGTGTGTGTGTGTGTGTGTATGTGTGCGTGTGT
>JBBIGC010050923.1:0-11408 GCA_037576955.1 Lepidarchus adonis | reverse complement strand
CTTAAATTATTCTTCTACTGTTATGTGTCTCTGAGTGTCTTTGTGTGATGTGGCAGTCAATACAAACAATTTCCCCCCTGGGATTAATAAAGTTTTCTGATTCTGATTCTGATGAAATGTCCATGGTCTTCAAAGTGGAGGTATCTCAGGCTCTGCGTTTGTTGCATTCTTTGGGGCTTGTCTGATCCCTTCCGAATTGCAAGGACTTGGATGTGATTGAGTCCAACAAGGGTTCGAGGACCATAATTGGCCCAATGAGGGGGTGCTTGCTCATGGTAATAATAAAAAGACCCAAACCCAAGGAGAGGGGGGCGGGAAAGAATCCTTTCTGAAGAAGAGGAAGGAGAAGGTAGAAGAAGGCAGCTTAGGAGAGGGACTTTACGTGGGAGTCAAAACCAAGTGAAGAATCACATAAAAACCCAAGGTTCTTAAAAACTGGAGCGGGCTTATCCTGGACGTCATTGATACTGATTGAGAGGTTAAGTGGCTTGGAAGTAACGTTTTTAGGGCCGAACAGCAACAGATGTACCTGGGTTAGATTTAAGAAAAGTACCTTGCATCCAGTGTTTTATGTCTTGGTTGCATTTCAATCATTCATTTGCAAGATAATCAAAGGAACGGGTGTTAATATATAACTGGATGTCATTGACGGGAGAAACTGTACTTACTACCACAACTATTTCACAAACCAAATATGGCGGACCACATCTTGAGTGTTCAGGTCATTCTCCTAGCTTTGAGATTATACTTATCTCCATCTTCAAAGTTAGCTTTTTCAATGCCTTTAAGCTCTTCAGATTGCCATCTACAAAGACAACATGTAATATTTGCAATAATGTTTACCTTATTTGATTTTCGTTTTTCTAGCCATGGACTAGCATTAGCTAAAATGCTAACAGTAATGCTACCGATACAGTTTTTTATTTAAACATGTTTATTTTTTAAGGAAATTGTAACATTTTCATGCTTTTTTCACAGATTGCCTTGCATCTATGTAGATGTAAATTGCCGTGCGCAACAGTGGTAGGATACCATTGTTCCCAATTTTAGCCCAGCACAGTTTAATCAAAGTTTTAGGGTCTCATGAGTGTTTTGACTACATCTGCACCTGGCTGAGTTCAACTGGGAGAGAAACACATCATTCCGTGTGTGTACCTAGGAAACTTATAGCAATTGCCCTTTGGAAGTTGGTGACTGGAGGCGAGTACAGAACTGTGAGCCATCTTTTTGGAGTGGCCATTACTACAGGGTTTGACTGTATACAGGACTTTTGTGATGCGGTGATTATAGAGCTTCCTTCTTAACACATTGAATTTCCTGATTCAACAAAGTTGGTGGAAATGGAACTGATGGCTGAAAGAATTACTGTGAGCTTGAACTTGTAAAGAAAATGGTGTTGACCTACTGTGTACTGCACAACATAAGTGAGGAACATGGTGACCATTTTAGTAAGGACCTTTCTATACATGGAAACATGGAGACCACCTCTTCAGGCATTACCTGAACATTACCTGAAAGTCCAGCTGGGAGTGATGTAGGAGCAACATTGATGGAACACTTCAGACAAGAGGTGTAATTATAACGTTCAAGTTGTGTTTAATTGCAAATAATAACTTTGTTTGTTTTGTAAATAACTTTTTGTAGATAATTAGCCAATTTAAAAACTTTTTGTAAATAATTAAATACCTTCAAAATATTTTGTAAATATAATAACAAACATATAATAATAAATGTGAATCCACTGTGTAATTATGTAACTTTATTAGCAGCACCTTCCTGAAATGCAGCAATAACGTCCTCCTCTCTGCCGCTAATGCCTAAACATTCTTTTTGTTGTATTACTTAATTTTGTTGTATTTATCCGCAACACCTTAAAGGCCAGTCCATGAAAATGACATTAAACCGGTCCGTGGCGCAAAAAAACTTTGTGGTACTTGTCTGATCCATTTTAATTTATAGCTTCTTTCATCTCCCTATACTGTGTTGCAAGAAACGCTCATCATATCTCTCCAAATAATTGAGAAGATCCTGGTTGTCCTTCATTCACCTTCTCTTGACTGTGTAAAGTAGTAATAACTTCGGCTTCTTGATGTCGCAGGGACTTTTTAACCCTTTCAACAGCGCCACTGTTTGGTGATTTATTTGCAAATGCTGTTTGCACTGTAGACAGCAACTGTGCAGAGGAGCCCTCAAAGCTAAGATTGATAAGGTGTCCTCTGAACCATGGTGCAACAATTCCACTTGTTCTGTCCGTCGCACCTGCCAACGAGCGGAGAGAAAGTGGAAAAAAGATAAGCTTACGATCTCGAAAGACGTTCTACATAAATGTCTTTTTTATTACCAGAAAACTGTTAAAGCTGCTAAAAGGAAATACATGTCCTCCATTATCACAAAGAATATTCACAATAACCTTGTAAGTCACGTGGGGCAGTGGTGCCTAGTGGTTAGGACGTTGCCATTGGGACCAGAAAGTCACAGGTTCAAGTCCCAGCCCGGGCACCACTGAGGAAACCTTGAGCAAGGTACCATCCCCACTTCACTGCTGCCCGGGTGCTGTTGATAGCTGCCCACTGCTCCACGTGGGCACGTGTGATGGGTTAAATGCAGAGCACAAATTTCGTTGTGGTGACTGTGTGTTCACAATGACAGAAAGTCACTTTCAAGTCCCCCTTCTTTTGCTCTGCACAATTTCTATTGGTTCTTGGGTGGCTAGCTCATCCTTGGTTCATTCCTATAGGAACACTGGTGTTTGGGACTTAGTGTTTTACAAGATTTCTTCCGTTACCATGTGAAACTCAAGAGCTTTGTTTGAAATGCTACATTGACTCTTTCTGAGGTTCAGCATGTGGCAGCTTTGCCATCCAGGGGGTTTCCACACAAACCACAGAGCTTTGACATGAGCCGAGCACTCTTCAGACAGAGATGCCCCCGACACTTCCAGAAGACAGTGACCAGGATAATGCCCTCAAGAGCAATAGCATGCCACCCAGAACCATTCATCAGCATACTGTGAGCCCTGCAACTCAACGAGGAGAGACACTTGTGTTAGGAATCCCCGACAACCCCAAGGGTTCCCTTCGAACCTGTTTGGTTTGACAAGATGTGAAAAAACCTAAGCAGATGCTCATGGGGCAGCAATAGACACTAGGTAGGACAGGGGATTGTTGATTGAATGGGTTGGATAAGCTGCTGCTGTTGTTCTACCAAATGCCTAATGGTTTCTTCATGTCTCCTTAGACGAACTACTCACATCACAGAAAGTTTCCATTTCCATCAGATCTACCATTGACTCATGTTGCAGCTTCTGGGGTGCCACAATTAGCTGGATTCGAACCCTGGCCACTTGCAGGAGAGAAGAGTCACAGAATGCCCAAATGAGTGGTAGATGGAAATATTAATGACTATTTCTAAAGCAAACAAACAAAAAAGAAAAAAGAAGAAAATGCCAAGACAAACAAAATAATAATCTAAAAAATATCTCTAGTGTTTTAAATGAGCAAAAGACAACTGGCAACCTCTGAGGAAGATAAAGTAAAATACCAGAAGCAACGCTGTGGGAAACTAGGAAACTAGGAAAGTTTGGCTAAGGAACCAGAAAGGAGATTGACACTAAACTTAGGGGCCAAAGAGAGAGAAAAGCAGGAGACAACCCATTTCCCAGTGAGATTTAGGAGAGAGAGGGGATAAGATAAGCAGGGGGGAGAGAGAAAAGGGCTCCGTCTGGTGGTCATGAAGGGTAGCAGCCCAGAATGCCACAGAAGGGCTGACGTCATCAAGATCTTCTGTGACTCCATTAAAATGTTATTTTGAAAATCACAAAATCCCCAAAATGCCTCCACGTGGTACAGTTTCCTCCAATTATCTGGGATATGATTAATAAACTAATAACCTAATATGAAATCATCATAATTCAATGAGAATGATGCCAAATTAGTATAACTTCTCTAAAAGCTCCTTTAAATTATATAATTTATTGTTTTTCATGTCAATGATTGTGATAAAGTTTTATATTATTATCATAATGGGTCAATTTTTTTCCAATGCGATGTTCCAGACTCATTAACCTGTATTGCAGTTCTTCTTGCCAAAATTATTCAATTTAATGGAGCAATTACTTTTTCACACAGGGCCACGTAGGTTTAGCTTGTTTCATTATTTATTAATAATCAAAATTTCATTTTGTATTTACTCTGGTTTAATCTTTTTCTAATATTCAAATTCATTTGATGATATGAAAGTGTGACATATAGTATATGCCAAAATATGCAAACACACACACACACGTTGCAAATATGTTTGCATATTTTTGAATATATGCATATATATACTGCTCAGAAAATAAAGGGAAGACGTCCTAGATCTGAATGTGGACAGTTTGATTTCAAAGACGTGTGATTGACTGTGCGAGTTACATTGGGTTGTTTAAGTGTTCCCTTTATTTTTTTGAGCAGTATATAAATATATATATTTATATAAATATGTATGTTCTACACTGCATCCAGATGTTGAAGCTGTGTTGAAAGCATGTTTTCCAAGATGGCGGATTATTAGAGCTGAGACCACTCATTGATTTATCAATAATTATTGCTAGCAGCTAGCATATATATATATGCTAGCTGCTAGCAATAATTATTGTTATTAATATATATATGCTAGGTGCTAGCAATAATTATTGTTATTATTAATATATATATGCTAGCTGCTAGCAATAATTATTGTTATTATTAATATATATATGCTAGCTGCTAGCAATAATTATTGATAAATCAATGAGTGGTCTCAGCTCTAATAATCCGCCATCTTGGAAAACATGCTTTCAACACAGCTTCAACATCTGGATGCAGTGTAGAACATACATATTTCCCGTCATTGGCCCCCAGGGTCGAGTAGACCAAAAGTTTACGGCCCCTGAGTACGATGATGCTTATATTACTTATATACTTATTGGTGAGATTGACTCTAAATGACATTCTTGCTTTATGTGGTGCACATCTAACACATTTCAGTTGAGCTACTGAAGTAATAGCCCTTAAGATGCCTCTGGGTGTTGGAGAAAAGCTTGTCAGAAACAGTACTGAAATGCTCAGCTAGATTTTGGCATCCTCAAATAAGATGGTAGTTTGAACATTACCTCAATAATAGCGATACCCTCCGGAATTCTGGGCTGTCCCAGACAAAGGATCACCAACACAAAAGAAACAAGGCAAGATCTTTGGCTGGGGCTCCAAGATGGTAGTCCTGCATTAACCAAAAATCTGACAGTGTTAGAAACTCACATTCGTGGTTAGAACTGTCTCCTCACAGCAAGAAGGTCCTGGTGCTACGACCTCCACCCACTTCTGCAAGACAGGCCAGTGGCTAGAGCTCCTGCACTAAACTTGGGGAAAGGTTTCTCAAGCGAAGAGGTGCTTTCACACGGCAGGAATTTTTCAGAACATTTTTAAGAACTCGGAACAATTGTAGGTTTCATGCCACAGGAACTAGGCCTGGTTTTAGCTCCTGAACTGAAGGTACCTTTTTGAAAGACCAGGAACTTTGGAGAGGGATCTTACAACAAGACAAGACGCTTCCAAATCACAGCTCAGGAATCTGGTTCCTGGTTCAAGTTCCTGTGTTCTTTAGTTCCTGAAGTTTTGGGGGGTTTTTAGCTCTTTTTGTTCTCAGCCACAAGGAGCAAATTCCAATAAGAGAGTTGAATTTGTTCACACCTGCAGACCAGTGGGACCCTAAGCGGATCAACAGTGACTTTTTTTGTTCCTTGACTAACCAGAAAGTCACATTAGCTGTGTTCTGATACCTCCCAGTTTACATACTGTATTAAGCACTGGAGAAGCTAGTGATGGTGCTGCAAGTCTTCTTCATTTAGCTTTAAACAGGTGCTTCTCAGCTCAGCATCTAACCATGAAGCCTGAATCCTGAGCTGGGGTCTTTGAGAAGAATGTTTATGAGTGTCGAGTTCTTCAGGGAGAGGTCAGGTCACCAAAGGTTTTATTAAACAGAGAGAAAAATGTCAGTTACAAGTTAAAAGTTTTGCAGAAAAGCAAGTTCTCTTGGAGCGTGGGATCCATAAAAGAGAAAAAGAGACATGAAACTCTGAGACATTGAAGTCTGAGCACACAGACTGAAGGTTTTAACCAGATTTAGTGTCGATGTGTGTTAGTGCCACAGAGTCTGGAGGGCTCGGCAGTTTTGGAGCACAAATCAGCTGAGGATGTTTCGTATAAATGACGTGTGTATATCTGATGAGATGATGCTTTGTCTGGGGAACATAACATTTTAATATAGGGCACCTTAAGGCCCTATGCATAATGGTTTGGAGAATGAGGATAATTTACAGTAACTCAGGGTTATAATGGGCTTTACACGTTTTGTGACTCCAGATTTACCAGTTTTGTGACCCTAGAAACACCAGGGAGTACAGTGAATCTGCTAGAGATGCCTCTAAGCCCATGATGCATTGCACTCCCAGGAAGTCTTGGTGCTTCTAGGGTCATAAAACTGGTAAATCTGAGAAAAGGAGTAAGATTTTATTGAGGTAATGTAGTCTTTTGTATTCTCTCTCTTTTAGGGATCCCACGCTCCAAGAGAATTTGCTTTTCCACAAAACTTTTAACTTGTCATTTTTCTCAGATTTTGAGGTATGTCTTTTGAAAATTTCAGTGATATCCCAAAATTTACACCCAGAGATAATAAGTACTTTCAAGAATCAATGTTCTGAATGGTGCACTATACAACTTTAGAAAGTGTTTATGCAGAAAGGACAGTTTTAATTTGTTCTATGAATGGCCAACTTTATGATTAGGATGAACTACTTTCCACCTCGTAAAATATTTTTAAGGGACTGGATACAATGGTAAGGTAATAATAATTAATACAAAATACTTATGTATATAAGTATAATTTACCTAATAATTATATGCTTCATTGTTTCCATGGATACTAGGAAGGCTAAGTTTGGTGCAAATAAGCAATCAGCAAGTTTTTTGGCACATCTGGTCTAATCAGAATTTCACAATCAGCCATAAAAATTCATGATATTATGTCAACTATAGTTTATGCTTATAACAGTCCAAACTCAGGCTTGTGATTTGGTCTGTGATGTGTCAGGTTATGGCAAATTGGAGTGAAATAGTTAATGATATATCAGCATTTGATCCATTTAATGTTGTTAGTGACTTTACATCTACAAGATACATGTAAAATGTTTAAAAAGAATGTTACAAATGGTATAAAACTGAAATGGAATATATTAAACAAAAATGAATAGACTGGTAAGACAAGATGACAAGATAAGTTGTAAAATACAAAATATGAGTAGGGTACTTTCAGTAAGTGCACATCAAGTGCTAAAATGATAGAACTGTCTGCATAATTGTGCTTTATATTGTCTTACAAAAGGTACACTGCAGCCAGTTTCATATAATACTAAATATTTTATGTCATATACGTAACAAAACCCATGCAGTTCATTACCCACAAGAAAAACAACACAGCTTTTGTTTAAACATTTGCATTTAAACAACTTTCTGTGCATCACTCTTAAAGGTAAAGCTTTACCTTAAAGTCTTGGCATCCCTCCAAAAAATAATTTGGCATATATATATATATATATATATATATTTTTTTTTTTTAGTGTACCACCTTTAAAGCAAACAAAACAGAAACTGAAATATTTGCTAAGATCCCTTTTTGGTCCCTTTTTATTCTTTAATTTCAGTAACAGTTCACTGAAAGCTACTTAAAATGTTAAATAATATCCATATAAAGGCTTATTTCAACAGGTGTGCATTCTTGAACCAGAAATGACGTAAGACAGGCCTAGAATAATAGGATAAGCCTTTTTTAAAGCTTTTCACTGCTGTCATATCTCCAAAATGGCAACTTTACAAGAAAATCATAAAACCGTTGGAACTTATAATGGTGGTTGTGCTTTTTGTAGGAGATAAAGGATCATTTCTCCTGATCTAGTTATTATGAAATTTTCACACAAAGTAAACATCAGATGATGTCTGTAAAAAAAACGTAAAACATGACAAAAATGGAGATACAAGGTTTTGTTCCAACAGCAACATCCCATAGTTATGATAAATATGATAAATGCCTTGCAGTTGTCAAAAAACAGTATCAATACCCGCATTCAGTGAAGCTTTCTCAATATCTCTACCACAGATATGAATCTAATCATAGTAGAGGAAAGTGTATTAGTTCTGCAGAGCTGACAGCTGGTGCTGAAAGATGATGAAACCACTTAATGCGGATGGAGATCCCATTAAACCTTCATTCATATTCGCTATTGATACTGTTGCTATTATTTATGCAGTGTCCCAAAAAAATATGCTGAACATTACTGTATGTAAAATGTAGAATTGCGGTTTGGGACGCAGCTTTAATTGTTAAAGATGGATGGCGCCCAGAAGATGATCATGGGTCAGCACTTGTGTAGTAGCACATATCAATAGGTAGTAGAACCCTGGCTTAACTTTAAAGCACATGCGTCCAGATGTTTTCATGAGTCCAGGTAAAACACTGGGAAACGGAATGATGAAGGCTGGTGTAATCATATTTCTGACATACTTCAAGTAAGATCATAGATGAACGTGAAACAGCTGCCTGACCTAGAAATTTGAAGCTACCAATCAAAAAAACGTAATTTTTTTCTTCTAAATTCTACATTTGTGGTGTGTTACTCAATATGTTACCTCTATTCAGTGCCGGGCAATAGGATATTTATGGTTGTCGTAATAAACGGAGAATGATTTTCAGCGCATCTCATTTTAATGAGAGCATCAATAGCTTTTTTACTGCGTTCTGAGAAACACATAATAAAAATCGATGATACATTTAGGAAATAATCAAATATGGCCTTGCTGTGTCTTTTTTGTGTCTTAAAGGATGATGGAAAAATACATATCGTGTATTGAAAAAAATTCTCAAAGTATCGTGATATGATATTTTTGCCATATTGCCCACCCCTACTTCTATTAGTGTCGGCCAATCTCCCTATAGCAGAGTATCATGTGAAATTCCTCTGCTCACCAGCAGAGAGCACTAACTATATCCTGGATGGCTGCATCCACCACAGCCACTTTCCAACTCAACCCCCACTCCTCCATCCTTCCGTCCAATCGAACCTGGGTGCAGAAGTTCAAACAGGCTGTACCTCTCAAGTCCTGTTATGAGGATCTGGTGTTGTATCTTCATTCCAAGTCTTCAACTACAAAAACTTCCAAAGTGATCACCAAGCAATGGCTCGGCCTAAATTCAAGTCTACCCCAGATGTTTGGGGAAACAATTGTCCCAGAAGCGTTAAAGAAATTTCCATCCCCTTGCTTATAATGGCGTACGGCCAAATTTCTGTAGAGTCTAGAAGACAGGGTCATTTACACCTCGGCGTCCGAAAAAGACTTGCTCCCTTGCTCTTTGCCCCGACTGGTGATCATGGAGTTGGTGCACGTGTTGGTGCGCGACACCTCCTCAGTGAAAGCCGTCTCCAGGACCTTCAGGACGGACTTCCGTACCTTGTCTTTGAAGTCCTGACCGATGAAGACGTACAGGAGTGGGTTGAGGCAGCTGTTGAGGAACGCCAGGCTGGTGGCTATTGGAATGCCAATGGTGAAGACATGCTTCAGGATGGGGTTTGGTTCGTGTGCCATGTGGTGAGCCATCTCGATCAACACCAGTATGTGGTATGGAGCCCAGCAGAAGAAGAAGGCAGTGATGACGGCGGCGATGATCCTAAACGGGCGCCCGGTGCGGCCTGACATGGAGCGGTTCCTCTTCAGCCGGTGGATGATGACGGCGTAGCAGGAGACGATGATGGAGAAAGGCAGGACGAAGCCCAGCAAGAAGCGCGTGATGATCATGGCACGGTGGCGCAGATCCCGGAGCTCCACCACCTCCGGCGTCTCATAGTCGTCGGAGAAGGCGAAGTTGTTGAAGCAGTTGATCACGTTCACGTTGTAGTAGTCGGGCGCCGTGTCCCTGAACACGAAGTAGGGGGAGCTCAGCAACAGAGCGAAAACCCAGACGAGCAAGCTCAGCACGGACGCCCGCTCCACGCTGCGGTGGTTCTGCGCCCATATGGGTCGCACCACCGACACACAGCGGTCCACGCTGATCACCACTAGGATGTACACACTCGCAAACATGTTGAGGAAGCCGAGGGTGCTGTTGAGCTTGCACATGAAGCGGCCGAAGGGCCAGTGGAAGTCCATGGCGGTGTAAACCACACTGAGAGGAAGGAAGGCGGTGAACAGGAAGTCGGCCACCGCCAGGTTGAGGAACCACACGGTGTTCACCGTCTTCTTCATCCTGAATCCGGACACCCAGATCACAATGCCGTTCCCGACCACCCCGAGCACAAAGGCCAGGCAGTAGACTATGAGTGACATGATGTTGAGCGACTTATTGAGCTCAGCATGCTCCTCCTCTTCATACTCATAAAACTCTTCATCAGAAAAATTACCTGACGAGTTGTGAGACATGTCTGTCCAGTTTCCCAGATAAAACGACCCAGGGGTGTGTGTGGAGAGCATTGTCATTTAGCCGTTGACCTGGTTGAGAAGAAAAATGAATTCAGCAATTTTTCAACAGACAAGTTTAAGAGTTTAACATGCTGTTCCATCTTTGTCCACCAGAGGTCACAAGTACAGCACCACAAGGTCACTCAGATTTCAAGGTTTCAAATGAGCGATAATATCTTTACAGCGGTGCTCACATCTGGACCTGGAGCAGCTCAAACACATTCACTTCACCTGGCAGGTAATGGAGGAGTTGAACCAGGTGTGTTTAATGAATCCATAATAATAACAACAACAATAATAATGATAATAATAATAATAATAATAATAATAATAATAATAATAATAATAATAATGATGATGATGATGGTGATGACGACAACAACAATAATAATAATGACAACAACAATAATAATAATAATGACAACAATAACAACAATAATAATGATAATAAGAATTATGATAATAATAATAACAACAACAACAACAATAATAATAATAATAATAATAATGACAACAACAACAATAATGATGATGATGATGATGATGATAATAATAATGACAACAACAACAATAATAATAATAATGATAATAATGATGATGATGTTAATAATGACAACAACAACATCAATAATAATAATAATAATAATATTGACAACAACAACAATTATTATTATTATAATGATGACAACAACGTCGTCAACAACAACAACAACAACAACAACAACAACAACAATAATAAATGTGGTATAATTCCTCAACTAAGGCATTTACAACAGCACATTTACAAATGTCCCACTGCCAAATACACACAATACACATTCACATTCACATTTGCACTTTATTAACAACAATCTTAACAATCTCTGTATATTTAGAGTTTAGTTT
>JBBIGC010050903.1:0-11408 GCA_037576955.1 Lepidarchus adonis | reverse complement strand
TCTATGACTAAGAAGATTGTATTGAACTCCCTGTAACTCGCACATCAGTATTGTCGTGTCTGAATTTATGCTTGATTATTTCCTAAACCTGGAAGTCGCTTTGGATAAAAGCGTCAGAAAAATGAATAAATGTAAATGTAAATGTAAATGGTTGATATGTGAATACACCCATGAGTGCGTATTAAAAACCTTGTGATATGAAGCTATTAATCATCATCACCATTCATTCAAGGCCTATGAAGTGCATGAATAGCTCAAAAAGCAGGGTTATGAGTTATGCTTTCATACTTTTCTTAGTCTACAACTATATGCCTGTGGAATCTGGAAATCATGAATTCAAAATTCAAGAAATGTTTATTGTCAGAACATCTGTATACAAGTATCCAGTAGGACTGAAATAGTGTTTTTCTTGGCAAACATCGACCCAGGACCAAGACCACCGGGGTATAAATACATCATCTAAATTAGGAACTTCTGGTGAAGCAAATGACAAGACCTAAAACATGACGTATATGAAACGGAACAAACCCAGGGGAAGATTGGCTGGAGGATCTTCTTGTTTTGTACCAGACAGAATAGAATTCTTGTGATTCATTTGTTTAATTATTTTAATATGTTGTTTTATTTATTATTAAAGTATTAGATATTAATATTAGCAAAAAAGGCCAATAAGATATCTGTCAAATATTTGTAACAAACCATCAAACAGGTCAAATGATACATTTTTTTTTATTAAATATTAAATTCAGTGTTTAACAGACCACATTGCATGTGATGCTTGTATTTGCTGTAATGAAGTTTGTACATTGCAGCTCCTGTCAGCTGTGATCTAGAACTACTATGGAACTGGAAACATTTGACAATGTGTAAGTATAGTGGACTTTAAAATGAACTTACCTGAATGGAAATTGTGATTTTTGAGTATTGGACTTCACTCTTAGCAACTTTAACTTGGCATGTGTGTTTGTATTAAAATATTATACTATATACTATACTATATACACAGTAATACAAAACTGCTGACACGTTTCCATCATTCAGTATCTGATGCTAAAGTATGTAACATTTATGATCAAATAAACATATTTCATGAGCTACATATGTTTTTTAAATGATAAAATTATGAGACATCACAGGCAAATTTATGTATTTGTTCAGAAAGTGCGGGTGTTTCCTGAGTCACGCATTAGTAACTCTGACAGGCACCAGCTGTGGGAACATGACACGGTAAAACACCAGAACCCTCAATCAAGTTTCATTTAATTTATATTTGAGAGTATATTAATTATGAATATATTTTTATATTGTCCTTTAAACTCTTGGAGTTATTTAGGAAATGTAAATTGATGAATTACAAACCAAGGAAATCCCAATAAATAAATCAGCAGGGCACAGTGATCATACTGTCAGTTTCATATGAAACATTGCACATTACTTTTTGTTCTTTTAATATAGTTTGTCAGCTTTAAATTTGGTAAACATTCATATTTAAATGAGCACATATGAGTTTATAAGCATCACATTAACTTGTTAACCTTCTCGTTTCTAATGACTGAGCTAGAATTGTTGGTATTTGGAGTATACGTCGTCTGTAACTCATTAAACTTCCCCTCTGAGGAATAAGAGTGTGTGTATCTCCATGATGCTCATAGTAAAATTAATGTGAATTTGCAACTGAAACTTTCAGATCAGACGTACAAGCCCTTTGCTTCTCACAATCTGTAATGAACCCATTTACCAGTTGTTCTTTTAGAACCGCTTTTGTATAATCTTTTGGCCTAAATTAGGAACTTTACTTTTGGAAATAAAAAAGAAAGCATTGCAGATTAAGAAACGTATCCCATTCATGAAATATATTGTTCTGGTTTGGACCTGTTTTGCTGCATCTGCAATTTTTCATTGTGAAAACACCCCATCATACAATTTAATAAGTGAAGTTTATTTATATAGCACATTATTATACACATGGTCATTCAATGTGCTTTACAAGGATAAATGGAAAGAGAAGAGGAATAAAAACAAGCAGAGAGAATATAAAGAAAGGCAATAAAGATAAGCAGAAAAATAAAATAGATAAAATGAATAAATATGCATAAAACAACAATACCAGAAATAACACACATATATTAAAAGCAACATTAAAATCTACTCAAGTGGGGGGATGGCAGTGAATACATCAGGAAAAAAGCCCTGACTGATGATGTGCTAAAGAATACCTCAGACAACAATCATGGACAGACAAACCCCTGCATGTCCTGCAGAGGAAGTGGCTGACATTGAAAAATGCAGTGGTTGGATAAGGCTGGACTGGACAGAGGCACTAATCATGGCAGCACAGGAACAACTCTAAGGATAAGATCAACAGAGGATGGGGTCTATCACACCTGGCAAGACCCCAATTGCCCCTGAGACAATCCAGCACATAACAGCGGGCGCATTATGCCAGCAGGCAGCACGTACACGGAATGTCATAACCTAGTGGCCGGCATAGTGTACAGGATCATCTGTGCCGAGTTTGGGCTGGACGTCCCAAGGTCAAAATGGGAGCCATCTCCAAAGGTGGTTGAGAATGACCAGGATCCTGTGGGACTTCCACATACAAACTGACAAACTGGTAATGGCACCAACCCAACATAGTGGTGGACAAGCAGAGGCCATAGTGATTGATGTAGCGATCCCGAGTGATGATAACATCAAGAAGAAGGAAAATGAGAAGCAAAAGAAATACTAAGGGCTAAGAGAAGAGCTATAGAAGATGTGAAAGGTGAAGGCCACACCTCCTTTGGCAGATATCACAGCTTGCAAGCGCTTTTTAGATCCAGCTAAAAGTTTTTCAATTCTTGTCCTTGGGATTTTCTCCCATTCTTTTTTGCAAAAGGATTTAAGTTCTGTAATATTTGTCTAATAATGGTCGTCTTGCATGCACAGCTCTTCTAAGATCTACCCACCAATTTTCAGTGATGCTTAAATCAGTGAACTGTGATGGCCATTCTAAAACCTTCAGCTTGCATCTTCTGGGGTCCATGGTGGATTTCAAGGTATGTTTAGGATAGTTTTACTGTTGCAGAAGCTCATTCTCTTTTTAGCTTTTTTTTACAGATGGTGTGATGTTTGCTTCCAGAATTTGCTGGTATTTAGTGGAATCCATTCTTCCATCCACCTGTGCAATATTTCCTGTGTCACTGGCTGCAACACAACTTTAAAGCATGATAGATCCACCCCCATGCTTAATGGTTAGCATGGTGTTCTTTTCATGAAATGCTGCTTCTTTTTTTTCTCTAAACTTGCCTTTGCTGATTATGGCCTCAGAATCTATTTTAACTTCATCAGTCCAAAGCACTTGTTTCCAAAACTCATCAGGCTTCTGTAGATGTCCTGTTGCATACTTTTGACGTTGAATTGTATGATGGGGATGCAGGTAAGCTTTTCTTCTGATGATTCTTTCATGAAGGACAGTGGAACGATGCACCACCGCTCCTGAGTCTGCTAAATCTTCCTACAGGTTTTTTCAGTCAAATGGGGATTTAGATTTTTCTTTCTGACCAACATACGAGCAGCTCTCTCCAAGAGTTTTCTTGGTCTTCCAGATCTCATCTTGACCTCCACAGTTTGCCTGAACTTGCATCTCTTAATTACATTTCTCACTGTGGAAACTGCAAGCTGACAAAGCTTTGCTATCTTCTTGTAGCTCCTCCTGCATTGTGGGCATCAATAACTTTCATGTTCAGAGTCTTATACAGCTGCTTAGGCACAAGTGTGTGCACAAGGTTTGAAGAGTCAGAGTATTTGTAAAGCTTTGAAATTGGCACCAGCTGATATTTACTAATGTCATTTACTAATGACAGCTATTGCCATGCTCTTAGGCTGTCCAAGCGTTTGACTTGACTTTTGCACAGTGACACAATAAAGTTTTTGTTGTTTTTTTTGTTATATTTATTGCATAAAAAGTAACCATGCATCAATGTTTGCTGAAAATATTGTGTATTATTTCCATGTCCAAGAGAGACTGTGTTAACACCATTTCAATTACAAAGTCAACACAATCTGTTGTTTATCAAGGGGTGTCCAAACTTTTGCATAAGACTGCATATGATGTATATGAGAATATTGCGAAAAAGTTCAATATTTCTTGACATTCATTTCAGAAAGTGACATCCATATATCATATAGATTTGTTACACATAAACTAAAAATTTTCATGTCTTTATTTCTTGATTATGATTATGGCTTTCAGACATTAAGACCCAAAATTCACTGTCTCAGAAAATGAGAATATTGTTAAGAAGTTCAACTTGGAAAGTCATTGGAAGGTCAGGAGGCTACACAATCATGGGGAAGATGCTGACCTGACAGATGTACAGAAGACAGTCATTGACACCCTCCACAAGGTGGGTAAGCTACAAAAGATCATTGCTAAAGAAGCTGGTTTCCCCAGCAACAGGGACAATCACAGCCTTGAGAGGATTGCCAAGAAAAAATACATTCAAGAATTTCGGGTGAGCTTCGCAAGAAGTGGACCGACGCTGGGCTACGCACAGAGGAATCTTAGACATGGGTTACAAATGTCGCATTCAAGCCACTACTGAACCCGAGACAACTTCAGAAGTGTCTTACCTGCACTAAGGAGAAAAAGCACTGGACAAGGTCAGTGTCCAAAGTTCTCTTTTCAACAATTCTATTTGTTCTGAAGTCCTCAGAATCCTCCTTAATTTGTGTCTGGATGCACTTTCAAGAACATGCTTTAAAGATCAGACTGATAAATCACTGTTTGTGTGTTTGTTTGCTAGTTAGATTGTTTGCTTACTTGTTGGCAGCATGGTGGTAGTGTGGTTGGCACTGTTGCCTCACAGCAAGAAGGTCTTTGGTTTGATTCCTGAATTGGCCACAGGTGTGTGAGGTGAACAACTGTTTGCATGTGATTCCTATCGAAAGGCTTGTGGTTTAAAATGACTGTGTGACTTTGTTTGTGTTGGTCTTCTGTCCAGGGTAAACCCTGCCTTTGGCCCATAGTCAGCTGGGATTAGATCCAGCTTCCCCACAAACTAAAATGTTTAAGTGTTTTGGATATTTAGGGAGGTAGTTAGTTAGTTATAGAGTAGGGTACCTTTGCACGTGTGAAGTTCATCCCATTGACTGACAATATTAGACTAATTTCACCCTGATGAACTACAATAGTTATTTACAGAGACTCTCAGGTGTTGTTATATATGAGACAAAGTGTGAAGAACAATGGTTGTATAAGTTGTTAAAGCCAAGTGTCTGAAATAATACATGAAAGAGGTTATGAAAAGTGAACAATGCCTCCTATTGATTTAACTGTATATTGTCATGTATATAGGATGTTTTTGTACGAGGCCTCTGTTGATGTGTCTCACTGTGGCTCACGAGCGCAGTAATACACAGCTGTGTCCACAGTCTGCAGATTCTGTCCTTTCAAGGTCACTGTGCTGCTGGAAGAGTCTCTAGAAACTTCAAACCTGCTTTTCAGTTTATCGCTGTAGTAAGTGTTACCGCTACCACAGATCGCTCCAACCCACTCCAGAGCTTCTCCTGCAGGCTGCCGTATCCACACAGTACAGTAGCTGCGATCAGTCACTGAATATCCAGACACTTTACAGGCCAATGACATTGTCTGACCAGGTGTTACAGTCATGGATCCAGACTGAGTCAACTCAATACAGTTAACACCTGTTGAACAGAAACAATATTTTAATACTTTAAACCTAAAACTTGAAGGTAAAATTAATACTGTCTATTTCACTACAGACTCACAGGACAGAGCTGCTAACAGCACCAACAGCAGATGTGTAGGAAACATGCTGCGCGCTGGAGATCAACAAGAACTAACAGTAGGTCTTCACCACCAAATGCTTACATAAAGAAATACAGTTGTGTATTTGCAAAGAGCATCACTTCATGCAAATATGTTGCTCTGATCCAAGAACTATCAACCTGAAACACACCCCTCACTAAAACCACATGTGCACCACTGCAAGGCTGGGATTTAATAAAGAGAAAGCAGAATTACAGATGAAATGGTCCAGGAAGAAAGTCTCAGAAAACGCACACCGAGTAAGCAAGAATAAATGGAAACCCAAGACCTTGAGTGAACACATTTATTTTAGACCATTTTCATATGATTTTGTGAAAAGTGAATTCTACTGAGCACAAAAGAAATGAATATCCAGAGTCCTCCTGACATTTAAGAAGCTGAACTTGATTTAATAGTGAAAGTAGGACCCCTACTGTTGAGTTTTGGTACTGAGGGTAGTATTTTTTAAGGGTTGTTGTACAGGTAATACACATCCGCATCTGAGTCTGCAAATTCTGCTCTCTTAATGTCACTGTTGTTGGAGTATTTGGAAACTTCAAATCTGCTTTTCAGATTTACATGTGTCTGTAACAAAAATCATCAAATCTGAGGACGTCCAAAAATGCACAAAAACGTAAGGGTATAGCCTTTTGTATTTTTGCAAATTTGGTGAAAAACTCAAGGTTCAATTCAGGCCCCATTTGGGCAGAAACATGTTCCATGGACTGTATTTTGATGCTTTAAAATGATTCTATAGAGAATAAAAAGCTTTTTACAAAGAAAATAAATGAATTTCTGGCCAATCAAAGGGTATGTGCAACTACATGGAGGCATGGACCCCTGTCTTAATTCTATGGCACAATCCCAAGGTCGATGTGGAGGTAAACAAGTAGCAACCTTCTTGCTAAAAACCTCGCCTAAATCTCTAAATTCATCTGGGATGGTAACTTTTGTAATTGCTAGAACTTTCTACACTGGTAGCATAACACTGAACCTCTAGACAGTTCTGCTTGCAAAAATTGGACCAAGATACAGTACTAATTTTGGGTTGTGCTTTCTTTGCCATGGTAACCGTACAACTGTTGTGTTTGAAGCAGATTTATATTCACAATGCATGGCACCCATCTTGAGCTTTTGAAGTTCCGTTATAAATATTTTTTTTATATAACAATAGAAAATTCCAACAGCTCCCAAATCGATTACGACTCTGAAAACAGAGGAACACAAGGAGTGAACTGAACAGGTGTATGTGTCCACTTCCCCACAATCCCTGAATGAAGTGTACATAGCTGCATTGTCTTAAATCATGCCCACGCCTCACTGCAGTGACCCAGTCGAAAGCTTTTCCAGTTCACAGAGGAATCATTATTGATATTT
Source organism: Lepidarchus adonis (assembly GCA_037576955.1). Classification (NCBI taxonomy): domain Eukaryota; kingdom Metazoa; phylum Chordata; class Actinopteri; order Characiformes; family Lepidarchidae; genus Lepidarchus; species Lepidarchus adonis. Next base: position 4,219 of record JBBIGC010050903.1, on the reverse strand, counting down.
TAGGGAAACCAGGTACATACGACTGATTTTTAACATACACTGAACATGGCATTAAGAAACCAATTATCAGAGAGTATGGCAGCGGCTGGAGCAGAAGTAGTAGAGTCATGTTCTGGATGGAGTGTGTTAGTTCTACCATCCTGGAAGGAAGTTGTTGGATTTCCAGATGATGTTCCCCTAGGAGTTTCCCTTGATCTACCACCACTTTCATTAGATTTGCCTCGTCACTCTTACTTGCTGCGTCCATTTAGGCAAAGACTTCTGTGACGTGTCGACATGAGACGAACAGTTTAAACAGGTCAACATAGCAAATTGGGGGCAATGCAGTAAATCCAAGGTGTATTCCATAGACAGACGATGTGTCAGAATACCAGAAACCAATAAAACCATGCAAGCAACCTCCTGTTATTTCTGTCTGTGGTCCTAGCTGTCTTGAGATCATTGACAAGATCCTGCTGTGTAGTTCTAGGCTGACCTCCCTCCTTTCTCATGGTCATCCCCACCCCACAAGATGAGATCTTGCATGGAGCCTTAGACTGAGGTTGATTGTTGGTCATTTTGTGTTTCTTTCGTTTTCAGTTGCACCAACAGTTGTCTCCTTCTCACCCAACTTTGTGCTTATGATTTTATAGTCTATCCCAGCTTTGTGCAGGGCTACAATCTTGTCCCTGACATCCTTAGACAGCACTTTGGTCTTGCCCATGGTGGAGAGGTTGGAGTCTGATGCCTGGTGTCTTTTACAGGTGACTGGTTTATGACTTTCTTTATGCCCTGTAACTGAATGGGGAAGTGTTTTTGTTCAGCTCTTCCACTGTTTCCACCACTGTGACTCTCTCGCACAGTAATACACAGCAGTGTCTTCACTCTTCAGGCTGTTCATCTGTAAGTACAGTTGACTGCTGGAGTCAGATCTGGAGATTGTGAATCTTCCCTGGACTGACTGGGAATAGTTGATGGGAGAGCTTGATGTTCCAATCGTAGCGACCCATTCCAGTCCTTTTCCCGGACCCTGTCTGACCACAGCTGCCCAGTAGCTACTGAATGTATATCCAGATGCAGTACAGGTCAGTTTATGTGAATCTCCAGGTCTTTTAACCACAGCTTCAGATTGGATAAAGGTCTGACCAGAAACACCTGAGGAAACAAAAGAAGTAAATACAGCAAATACTTCAACAGTAAAAAGCAGAACTGGATTATTTACAACTCACCATGCAGACACAGTAGAACCAAAAGCAGATTCACAATCAGCCCCATAGTTTAAAGACTTTCTCTTATTTCACAGCTGTGGCATCAGACAGTGTGTCAGACTCTCACCATCAGACATAAGAGGAGCATGACTTTGCATGGATCCCTCCTCACTGGCTTCACACACCAATAGAGAGTCTGAGACTTTGTGAGATTAAACATGACGTTTTCAGGAGGTCAAAGTTACTGAAATATGTCGCCATAACAATATACAATTCTCACAAAAATGTGGGATATTTGTACATTTATGAAAAACATCAAAAGTTTGCACTACTGTGATATTACATCATGAAAGTAGGATATTTAAGTAGAAGCATGCAACAGTGATTTCCTCATCTCAAACAATTTATTGAAACAAAAGACAACAACAGTGGTGAGGAAACAACAACAAAACATGTCAGTGTCTCAATAACGTGTCATGTGCCCTTGAGCATCAATTACACCTTGACAACTACGTCTCATTCTGTTCACAAGTCGACTTATTACTGCTCAGACACAACATCCCTTAAAGGGCAGCCCTCAGGTCATTGAGGTTCTGGGATACAGAGTTATGGGCCTCTACACGGTGTGTGTATATATATATATAATGTAATAAAATATATATATATAAAACCCAAAAAATCATATAATATCCACCACCCACGTTCTCGCCACTGCTCTCTGTCCACCTCTTTTTCATCCGTATTACCCACCTATTTTCCTGCACCAGACACTACATAGTCCACAATGCATTGCTCCTCATGGAGCGCAACATAGCACACATATACAGTAGCTAACATGAGTCTCTATTGTCATATTACCGTAAAGCATTAGTAACTACATGCTTTAGTCAACTACAGTCTCCAGAAGCCTGATGCATGAACGACCTCAAGACACATGAGCTAAAGGTTTTGAAATAGGCATCACAGTTCCCTGATTAAAACATCATTAAAACATTTTTATGTTTCATGTTTCGTTTTTATGTTTTTGACCTGTTTGTGTATTTTGGATGTTCGAGTTTTGGCTATTCTTGGACTTGTACCTGTTTAACTTGTGTTTATTCGTCTGAATTTACTCCGATTCCTCTGTTTGGAACCTGTTTTTTGTGTCTCACGACTTGGAATAACCCTTTTTTATTAAAACCTTTAAACTTGCACTTCTTAACGCAGTTTAATTTATTAATTTGTGTAATAATTACCAAAACAACTAAATACATTTTCATTGCTGGGATGTACATATAGAGGTTATTTATGCAGTGAAGAGCCTGGTAATGGGTTTAAACACTACATCTGCTGTTTGCAGTTTGATGGGCTGGAGCTTCTTCCTGACGAAGCAATTAATATTATTTGTGTTTCATCACTTGTTGTCATATTATTACTTCAGAAATCATTAGTTTAAACAGTGTTTTGCTTGACTGAAATAAGAAAACAAGATGCATAGTGTCCATACAAACCCAAACGTATCATGATTGAACTATGTGGATACGAAACTTGGCTATATTGAATACAAAATGTCCCAATAACAAAAATCAAGCTTATATGCACAAATTTAAGCTTATAGACATATTTTAGTTTTTTAAATATAGAAATTTACTATTCGTTTGATTTTAAGACACTGCTCATTTTAGTTCCCCAAATGACTATTAAAAAAAAACACACAAAAAAAACAAACAAACTGAGATTTCTGAATTTTTCTAATGCAAGGGTTCATTGCCAATTAAAAGGTTCTTTAAATTTAAGAAGATTCTGCAACCAGCCATTCTGTATGGAAATTAAATATATTGGAAAATGTTAAAATACATTTCAACATATAAATTACATTCGATTGTTTTGTTAATATATTACATTTTTGTATGCTATGCATTAAAAGGTTCCTTACAGAACCAAAACTAGCCTCACACACAAGGGGAAAACATTGTTTATTATAAAACGAATAGACTAGAATAAACCACTGATAACAGGCGTCCTATGTCGGAATGACACATCCTTTCCTGTTTGCTTTGTTGTCAATCAAAAAATGTTCAGCATTGTCAGTATATGATCTGAGGTCAGACTGTGGTGCATTGTTGGATCACTTTTGGTAACTAAACTGATAATTACTGCAGACCTGGAACACTCCACAAGACTCAGATCCTTGCTTCCAGCAAATCAAATTCTAGAACTAACTGTCCACTTACCAACTAATCCCACCCCCTGACAGGTACCACCATGATAAAATAATTAGTCACTCACTTCACCTGTTAGTGGCGTTAATGTAATGGCTGATTGATGTATTATGTACTACTCCAGATCCTGATTAATTGGACTGAATACAAATATAATTAATATAATAAATACAAAATAGAAAATATTGCTTTTTGGTCAAAAATTTTAAAAAGAAAAGTTCTGGCAAAGAAGGATGAAGACTAGTCAGCACTTAGTATAACTGTTTATTTTTATATGTAAAATAAATCATAATATTTACATTATTTAATTGTTTTTTAATGTGCATAGTTTAGTCAGCTGGGATTGGCTCCAGCTTTCCCTCGAACTGAATTGGATAAGTGGTGTGGACAATGGATACATGGAGTAGTAGTTCAGTTAACTTCATTTGCTGAACTTTATTAATGACAATACACATCCATTTAACAAATGATCATAGTCATACATTGTTTAAGTTTACATATTGAACAATTAAAAATAAATCATTAATATTGAACAAATGAGACTAAGCAGTGCATGAACAACGGCCATTTTCCATCCACCTCTCATTGACACAGGAACAATGATAGAGAAAACAGACAAATACAGGAAAAATGGAAATAGTTTAAGTGCATAGCTTTCATGGCTGGATGCTCACAAGGGTCTAGATAACAGGCCGGACTGGATGCAGAACATGTCCTAGTGCTGCCTGGGAGCACAGCAGGTTCCAAGTGTACAGGAGTCAAGTCAAGTCAAGTCAATTTTATTTATAGAGCGCTTTTTACAACTGACATTGTCACAAAGCAACTTTACAG
>JBBIGC010050893.1:0-11409 GCA_037576955.1 Lepidarchus adonis | reverse complement strand
TCTCTCTCTCTCTCTCTCTCACTCACTCTCTCTCTCTCTCGCGCGCGCACGCACGCACTCGCTCACTCACTCTCTCTCTCTCTCTCTCTCTCTCTCTCTCTCTCTCTCTCTCTCTCTCTCTCTCTCCCCCTCTCTTTCCTGAGGGCTTTGTCGTTAAGTCTAGTACTTAGATTGTAGTCAAACTGCCCCAAGAATTCCCTTGTTTGGTTTGGAAACAGCTTTGGTCTGTTACCACAGCATCTGTTTATGACACTTTGGGCTCTTGCTAGTTGCACCAAGGGCTCGTTTGCGCTCCCTTCATCTTTCATTCATGTCTGAAAATCACTTACAGCAAAAGCTCCCCACTTTGTTCCTGGAATACACAGTTGTGTTCTTTGGGGCAAATCCACTGTAAAACCTTAATGGCTCATTCTTTAAAGGTCTGTTAAAGGAGTGTGAAACAAGGCCGACATTCACATATACATGTATACCGGGGGCACGCCGCAGTCTGTACTCTTCTTGGAAGGCCACTAAATACTGGAACATTGCTGTGAGGATCTGATTGCTGAGGGGCATTAGTGTGGTCAGATATTGATGCTGGAACATTGCTGTGAGGATCTGATTGCTGAGGGGCATTAGTGTGGTCAGATATTGATGCTGGAACATTGCTGCGAGGATCTGATTGCAGAGGGGCATTAGTGTGGTCAGATATTGATGCTGGAACATTGCTGTGAGGGTCTGGAAAGCATTGGTGAGGTCAGAAACTGAGGCTCAATTAATTGTGGATCACAAACATCATCCCCAAACTGGCTGGAAAGGGCCACATTACTCCAGAGAACACCACAGTGACCTGTTCTGTTGGTCAGTGGAGCTACAAGCTGTGTGTAAACACCTGTGTCAGCAAAGGGGGCACCTTAAAGTGAGCCAAAAATCACATTTAGACAATTTCCCATCCCAGATGTGGTCATATTGCACACATCCTTTGCAATGCTATTTTGATGTGTGCGCACTACAGATTTTTTTGTGGAATGTCATCACTGAGCACATTCTTGTGGCTTTATCATGTACAGTTGCCTCCAGGCTTCACACACTTACACCCCCTACACTCCCATGACCCTTGGCTTACATCACAGTCTCCTTAGGGACCCTGTTCCATATCTTCACTTCCCTCTTAGCTTTATCTCACCGTTTCCCTCCATAATCTGTAGGCCTGAAGTATCCACTTCACTGAAAATCTAACAGACACAGTGTACCGTCTGACCTCCAACGTAGTCAATCAACTGGAGCTATGAGGCATGGCAATTACTGCATGCCACTCATCTGTAAACATGGACTACAGTACATTAACATAGCTCTAAAACCGATGTTTTAAAAATCTAAGATAAGCCACCCCATATTATTAGCTGCAGCGTTAGTGAATTTACTGATCTGAAGTAAAAGCCTGACATCCCACTGGAGACCTTTGCAGCTCTGTACTGGTCGTGACATTATTCCGTAGTTGAACATAAGCAATTAAATTGATCAAATTTGAAACTTACCCATATCCTGCTACAACGCAAGAACTACGCTGCAGAATTTAAGCTCCACATAACGTCTGCAATACACGTGATGAACATGTGTCCAACAACAGGTCACAATTGATGTTTACGAATATGATTTGAAAAAAAGTAAGCCTAACAATTTTACATTTCAGTGTTGCTTATTTTAGACAGAAGAATTTACATGTAGTCAGATGATTGACAACACTGTACTGCAATGCCATTCAAGCGAAAGAATTTCATTACCCATCATATGCGCAGAGGTGCGTCGTAGCAGTAGAGTGACGGAGCAGTGCAGAGCGTCAAAGAAAGGGTTTTCTTCCTCTTCTCTCTTGTTTATCTTCAAATTCGTTCCTCATATTTGCCTGAATATGACAAGTAGACAGTGAGGTTATACTTAGTAAAGCTACCATGATGGCTAGGCTAACTGCTAACCGATTCTAGTTCTGGCAAGCAACTTCTGCAGTTTCTGGTTTTCCAGTGGAAAGTGGAGGAAAACAATGGTGCTTTCCATGTTGCACGTTTATACTGACCTGTCACTGATCTATCTTTGCTGTTCATTGCTGCAGTAAACAGTACATTTAAATTCAACTAATCATTTAGGGATGTCGTCTAATTGTGCACTGAAATACAGTATACTATTAGCAAATGTGTTTATATGTTTTTAGATGTTTTTAGAAAAATCAATGTATAAACCGTGGTCTATCGTTGGGGAAATACAGTATTTGTAGGCATCTACTCGTCCAGAGCTTCTTCTGACATCAGGTGTACTAATAGGATAGAGAGTTTGTTACGCTTTTGCTGCTGTAACAGTCTCTACTCTTCTGACAAGGCCAGTAGAAGTCCTCAGTGAGGACAAGTAATGAGGTTGGAGGATTAGTTATGGATCACCTTCCTTAAGGTACTGGATGGAATTCAGGCACATGTATAAATAGGTGCTTGAACCCTTTTGCCTTCAAATTGTACAAGTACCCTCTTGCATTTATCCTCTCTGCTTATCAAGCTTTTCATGAAGGGTGAACAGACTTGTGGGTATAGTTCACACCCTATGACTTACTGTGATCTATAAACATGAACTAAACTTTAGCACTGCAGGGGGCTTTTTGTACAACAGGGTCATTTCACAACCCTTATCAGGAGCAGGGTCTAAACATGGCCATTAATACAGAGAAACCTGATCTGAGATCAGTCCTGCATCCCTTTGTTTGTCTGAAATGACTGAAGTTACAGTAAGACATACTGTGTCATAAACCACACCAACAATACTGTTACACCATCATGAAGAGCTGGTTGTTTATAGCTCACAGTAAGTCAAACTATGTCCTAAACCACACCCACAAGACTGCTCCACCTTCATGAAGTGCTGGTTGCTGTTTGGGTTAAAAAATTTTGGGATAAAATTTGCTTTGCGTGTTAGCAACATTAGCCTCTTGTCTCTGCTGATTGATTGCATAACAGACGAACACTGTGGATATCTGATTTGTTTGATGAACTGTTCCTTTAAAGTAGCTGAACTGACTTAAATGAAGTTTTGTTGCTGTTCTTTAGGATTGTCACTTTTTAATCTCTTTCTTCTCCCCCCATTTCATTCCCAAAATCCTTGGCAGGCTGTTAGGAGTTCATCTAATTGATCGTCTCCCCCATATTTATGCTGTTTGTGGTTGTGTACACAATGCCCTATGCAAAGTAAGCAGTGCAAATGATCTAGCGATTACAAGCCCATTTCGTGAACAACTAAGGATGACATACCTCAGACAAGTGTGTCATTTTGATGCTTGGGAAGCATGTAATTATGTTCTAGTCACGAAACATCCTGCACATGCTGAGGAAATTGTTTACAGATCCCACTGCACAGAGCTTTTCTTGGTTTACACAGCTGAGAGAGCAGTGGCCTATAGATCACAGGTGCCCAGAGAGAGACTTGTACACACAAATGTGTCCTAAAGCATGTACGACCAGCTACTGACCTGGCAGAGGCTTTTAACACATGAAATATCATCAGTGTTAATCATTCAAATGAACAAATATCAAGGTTTCCACACTCTGAATAGCTTTAGATTAAGGTTTTATGGTGCTACAATGAAAGAGACACTCCCAGAGCTTTTCAGTATTTTAGAATTTATGCAGACACATAACAGAGCAACCAGCTGCCAAGTGACTGTTATGAGGTCAACTAGTTATGGTGAAAAGAAAAAGAAAGAAAGAAACAAAATATACAATAACAATACAAATAAAATACAATTTAAAATTACACCATTTCAGAAAGTGCTTTACTATGTCCTTTTTAAAAATTATTTCCTGTCATATACGTTAATAAAAAGCAGTTTTACTACTACGGCAATATGCGAGCCCCAGCGTGTGTAGTGTGCATGCTCTTGCTGCTTGCAGGAACAGAGAGGAAGAAGGGGGTTGCTCTGTTTTTTGCTGTAGTTGCTTTACTTTTTATGTTTTATTCACCGTTAGTGTTGAATAAGAGTCATGTGTGTTGGTGGGTGAGAGGGGGGTTAATAGTGCACTGTGCTAAGACACCGTCAGTGTGGTTTTGCCACAAGTCACCGTCTCCAATGCAGTTACTGCTGTGGTGTATGTTGAAGTATTAAAAAGATCATTTCTATCTGGAGCAACATTTCCTAAATGCTTTATTGTAATATTACACCGTTCATGCATGTTGCTGCTGTTAATAAAGCACAGTGCTGTTAATAAAGCACAGTGCTGTTAATAAAGCCTCTGCAGCATCATAACATTCATGAGTTCCTACTTACATCAAAATTCAAGTTACTTTACATTCAGAGGAACCAAACACATGTATATATATATACTGTATATAAATATAAATATGCTCCTCACATTTTATATAGAGCTGATCAGTTTGTGTGGTTTTCTAATGTATTTAAGTCTCTTGTAGGGGAGAAATGGTACAAACGCCATCTGACGTACCGAATCATGAACTGGCCACGGCACCTCTTGCAGGGTTCTGTGCGTCTGGCTGTGCAGACGGCCTTCCAGCTTTGGAGCAACGTGTCTGGACTGGTCTTCCAGGAGGTCAGCCAGGGTCCAACAGACATTCGACTGGCCTTCTATGAGGGAGAGCACAATGATGGAACAAGCAACGCATTTGATGGCCCAGGTATGAGAAGGTTTTAGGGTGCTGTACAAATTTTATGGGCTGTTGTGCACTACACTCTATATTTTATTCCTGCATCTCTTATGCATTGTATGTATTTTAATTATTTTTGTTTCAATCTTATTTTATTTAAGTGTACTACAGTGGGTATGGAAAGTATTATGCTTGATTGTTTCCTGTACCTGGAAGTCGCTTTGGACAAAAGCATCAGCCAAATGAATAAATGTAAAATGTAAATTCAGACCACCTTAAATTTTTCACTATTTGTTATATTGCAGCCATTTACTAAAATCGTTTTTTTTCCTCGTTAATGTGCACACAGCCCCATATTGACAGAAAAACACAGAATTGCTGACTTTTTTGCAGATTTATTAAAAAAGAAAAACTGAACAATCACATGGTTCTAAGTATTCAGACCCTTTGCTCAGTATTTAGTAGAAGCTCCTTTTGATTGAATACAGCCATGAGTCTTTTTGGAAAAGATGCAACAAGTTTTTCACACCTGGATTTGGGGATCCTCTGCCATTCCTCCTCGCAGATCCTCTCCAGTTCTGTCAGGTTGGATGGTTGGTGGACAGTCATTTTTAGGTCTTTCCAGAAATGTTCAATTGGGTTTAAGTCAGGGTTCTGGCTGAGACATTCAAGAACAGTTAATGAGTTTTTGTGAAGCCAGTCTGAGGTCCTGAGCACTATGGAGAAGGTTTTCGTCCAGGATATCCCTGTACTTGGGCGCATTCATCTTTTCCTCGATTGTCCTGGACTGTATTGGACAGGTGATGAGCGTGCCTGATATTCCACACATACAGCTTAGAATTAAGGCAAAAAAGTTCTATCTTGGTCTCATCAGACGAAAGAATCTCGTTTCCCACCATCTTGGAGTCCTTCAGTTTTTTTTTTGTTTTTTTTTTTCAAACTCCATGCAGGCTTTCATGTGTCTTGCATAAAGCCCTGACTGCTTAAGGGCTGCAGTGATGGTTGATTTACTACAACTTTTATCTATTTTATCCTCATGTTGTAATTTTCTCTTCCACTACCTCTCAACTGACCTGTTTTTCCTCAAATGTCTGTATGTGCTCTTTGGTCGGAGAGGTCCAATATTGGTGCATGTAAAGGTGTACTAAGTAATAAAGGCTTATCATCATCAACTTTCTCCCATCTCCCGACTGCATTTCTGGAGCTCAGCCACAGTGATCTTATGCTTCTTCTTTACCCCTCTCACCAAGGCTCTTCTGTGGCTTTCCTAATCAAGTCCAATTAGTATAATCAAACACAGCTGTACTCAAATGAAGGTGTAGAACTGAAGATTGATCAGAAGAAATGGACAGCAAATAGCAGTTAAATATATGAGTGTCACAGCAAAGGGTCTGAATACTTAGGACCATGTGATTGTTAATTTTTTTTTTTTAATAAATCTGCAAAAATGTCAACAATTCTGTGTTTTTCTGTGCTGTGTGTACATTAATGAGGAAAAAAAATGAATTTGAATGATGGCTGCAATATGACAAAGAGTGAAGGGGGTCTGAATACTTTCCGTACCTACTGTATGTCTCAGACTTGCCACTCTGTTGTCTTTACCCGTTTCCCAGGTGGTGCCCTGGCTCATGCCTTTTTCCCGTGCCGGGGTGAGGCTCACTTTGACAAAGCAGAGCGCTGGACCCTGAATGGCCATAAAGGGCATAACCTTTTCCTGGTGACCGCCCATGAGATTGGCCACACTCTGGGACTGGAGCACTCGCCTGTCCGTCACGCCCTCATGTCGCCCTACTACAAGAAGCTTGGGCGCAGCCTTCTGCTCAGCTGGGATGATGTTACAGCTGTGCAGCAGTTATATGGTAAAAGATCATGTGACTACTTTATATACACTACATATGCTTGAAAATATTTGGATGATCCAAAAGTATGCAGATTGTAAAAAGAAAGGGTTTTCTTTTTGGAATTTTCTTGCAGTGCTTATACAGTAGCTGTAAACACACTTTGCACTCATACTAATCCAGTAAGTTGTCTTAGAAGGTGTTTCTTTGTAGTAAAGTGAATGTGTCACTTAATGTGGGTATGTTGTGTCGTAACGTGGTTGTGTCTTGTGATAAGGTGGGTGTACCATGTAGTAAATTGGGCATGTCCTGTAGTAAAGTGGGTGTGTTGTTTAGTAAAGAAGGTGTGTCATCTAGTAAATTGGGTGAAGTAGAGTGGGCGTGACATATTATAAGGTGGTTGTGCCCTGCAGTAAAGTGGGTGTGCCATTTAATAATGTAGGTGTGACATATAATAAAGTGGGTGTGTTGTGTAGTAAAGTGGTTGTGTGTTATAATAAAGTAGGTGTGTCATGCAGTAAAGTAGGTGTGGCATTTAATAATGTGGGTGTGTTTTGTAGTAAAGTATGTGTGTCGTGTAGTAAAAAGTGCCATGTAGTTAAGTGGGTTTTTTGTTTAGTAAAGTGTGTGTGTCATTTGGTAAAGTGTGCATGTGAAAGTGGGTGTGTCATGTGTTAAAATGGGTGTATCATTTAGTAAAGTGGTTGTGTCGTATCAAAGTGGGTGTGTCATAAAATGGGTTGCCATGTATTAAAGTTGGTTTGTTGTATAATAAGTGTGTTAGGATTAGGGTTAGGATTAGGATTAGGGTTAGGATTAGGCTTAGGGTTAGGATTAGGTGTAGTGGGGCTGAATGATTTGGGAAAATGTCTAATTCTGTTTATCAATATTTTGACTGCAATTTAAATAGGATTATCTTTTTTAAATAGACTTGAATGCTATATGTAATGTACCAGAGTGCCAGTTCTGAAGCTCTAAGTGATTCAAACTCATTTTTAATTTTAAATTCCACCAAATAAAACTTTGGGCTGATATGGGATACAGTTAAAATTTTTGCCTTTGCACTCTCTCCTCAAGGCAAATTCTTTAGTTATTTTAATAGCCTTTAGACTTGCTTATGTGGTTTTTGACATTTTATGGCCCACTGTAAATGAATAAATTGACTGAACTGTGTAAGTGAAACTGAACAAAGCAGCAGTTTGACTGTGCTGGGTAATACACCAGGCAGACCAGTAAAACCCAACTATTCGCAAGCATCCATCAGGCATGTTTCCACATGCACCGCCAGACGAGTACATCTGTCAGTCCCCCAGCTCTTGTGGAGGAATGTGCGATTCACTAGCTGGTAGAGTTACAGTCAACACGTGTACTGCAGTCTGTTTGGCAGGCAGGCCTGGGTTGCACACTTACTGGAAACTCTTCTGCTTTCCACTGGCCTCCCTAGGACAAAGGCCCCGCTCCTCTTTAGAAGAAGAGGATGTTTGAGTGTGCTTTCAGAAAACCAGTGCTATCAGATGGATTCAGACAATGCTCATCTGATAAAGGGACAAAGATACATTGTAGAAGATGTCTGGGTTTAAATAAGGATTTGAAGTGTTTAAAAGTCTCTTTTCCAGTATGAGGGATACCAGAAATGGCATTTGAGCTCTTTCTGTTGGACCTGTTTCCAGTGAGGCTCATTTTGTAATTGAAGGTTGTCTACAAATGTAGTGTCTCAGGGATGTGTGCAGTCCTGATGGTGATATCTTACTTTATTTTGACTGGAAAAAATTCCAGACATGGACTATTGAGAGCTTCATTGCTTTGAGTGTGATCTGCAAGCGTGAGCAGTTTCTGTTTTTATTTACATTTTACACTGTGTCCCAGCTTTTTGGAATTGGGGTTGTATAATGACAGTTTCAAGGGCCCACATCCTACATGTTTTATTTTATTTTATTTTATTATACTAAAAAGACAGTCCAACCTCCAATCCAGTCTTAACCAGTCTGGATTAATGTTGCCATGATACCAGAGTTTTCAGTTTAGATACAATATTTAAATATTGGATTGGATTTTCAATACCAATAGTTTCAATACCCATCCAGCCAGCTATTCAACTAGCTTGTAAAGTCAACCAGTAAATTGTGATGAAATGACTATTACTGCATTGTGATCATTTCCCCCCAAATTTCAAAACCTCCCAGTTTTTGTATATCCCATGATGTGAAGAAACACATCACAGAGTGGCAGGTAGCACACACTTTGCTTGCAAGCCCATCAAACAGTATTAGCAGTTAACCAGTCAGCTTACTCAGATGTTAGCGTGTGTAAATGGTGATCTACACGGTTCAGTTTGTGTCAGCTGAGCTGATGTAACATAAATGGTTGGTACAAATGTAGACAATAATATTTGCAAACACATCTTTTAAGTACATGCATGCCACGCAAGTGCAACGGTTTCTTTATTCAACAATTGCAAACATAATATATTACATGCTGTTATAATTTAATAGCATAGGCACAGTGGTTAGTGCTGTCGCCTCACAGCAAGAAGGTTCTGGGTTTGACCCCCAGGTTGATAACGAGTGCCTTTCTGTGTGGAGCGTACAATCTCTCCCCGTGTTTGCATGAATTTCCTTCCACTGTACAAAGACTTGTGTTTGACTGACTACTCTATATTGCCTGTGTGTGTAAATGCCCTGTGATTGGTTGGCCTCCTGTCCAGGGTGTACTCTGCCCTTGCTTATAGTCAGCTGGGATTGGCTCCAGCTTTGCCAAGGCCTTGGAAAATAGACGGAATTACTATATTATTATATTAGGCTGGAAAATATTATTAGTATTAGTAAAACATATTAGTATCAATTTTTTCAGATTGATTATATTTATTCAGTTAAACCATGTATTAATATGTATTTTTAATGGTCTTTTATTTTGGTATACACAGCTATTTCAAAACAATTGCTTATGAAGTCCAAAAGATGGCTTCTTGTCGAAACTGAAATGGAAGTCAGAGTTGCCAAGAGGGCTGTGGAATCACATATGTCTGTTTTCAAGTTCATGATTTGAAGCTCAAGTACACTTGCATTATGTAGCAAGACAATTGTCCAAAACACATCAGCAAATCCACCTCTGAATGAAAAAAAATAAATAAATAAATAAAATTTGGGAATGACATAACTTAAATCCTTAAATCCCTGTCACCAGTTCCCTGGTTCTCCTTCCTTTGGATCACTTATGGTAGGTACTAACTACTACATATCGGAAATGCTCCACAAGAGCTTCTGCATTGGAGATACTGTGACCCGGTCGTCAAGGCATCACAGATCCTTACGTGATGAAAATGTAGGATATAGGCTCTTTAACTGTAAATTAGATTTTTAATGTTAGGCCTCATTGTTCTTAGAAACAGTGGAAGTGCTGTATATCCTGTGGACTGCACAGATATCCAAAGTTTACCCACCCTGAACTAAACACGAGACATGCAGTCTCCTTCTGGAGAGACAGCAACACTCTCCATATCATCAGCCCAACAGAGTCTTTCCCCCACAACTCTCCTCTGGGGATGGAGATGTAATCTGCAAGTAGGGCAAATGTTTGCTCAGCCTTTTGCAAACAAAATGGGTGTGCGGCTGTCTCGAGCCTTATCAGAGGAAGCATTGTGTTATACTTTGCGTCTCTCTTCCCGAAGTTCATGTTGATGTTAGGATGTTTTCTCCACGTTTGTAAACAGAAGTCCATGAACAATCTTAAAAATGAAGATCCCAAGGTGGTGGAAAGCCAAAGAGAAGTATGGTCATAAAATGTATAAAAATGCTTACTTAATAAATTCTATGTTAAACGGTTTATTTGTAAACATGACGTTTTTAATAGCATAGCTTCAAAGAACTCATTTATTGTTGTCACCCTACAACAATAAAGTTCTCGCTTGGATTCCAACTGAAGATCCTTTTTGTGTGGAGTTTGCATTTTCATCACAGTGATCGCCTTTAATCCCACATGCATCAGTGACCCTTGGATGCCCATGACTCTATTACCTTTTCCCTGGTTCTCCTTCATCTGGCCCTACAGAGGATTGCGCATGTCATCCAGCTCCTCCAGGATAGCACATCAATACGTACTATTGCCAGAAGGTCTCAGGAGCATGGAGGAGATTCCAAGAGAACAGCGGGACAGGGCGGTAGAAGGTACTTAACTCATCATCAGGACTGGTATCTGACCCTAAGTGGAAGGAGGAACAGAATGACCACTGCCTGAGCCCTACAAAATGACCTCCAGGTGGCCACTGATGTGAATGTCTCTGAACATTTAGAATCAGACTTCATGAGGGTGGCCTGAGGGCCTGACATCCTCTAGAGGGCCCTGTGCTCACTGCCTGGCATTGTGGAACCCGTTTAGTAACTGCCATATAATACCAGAATTGACAGGTCCACCACTGGTGCCCTGTGCTTTTCATAGATGAGAGTAGGTTCACCCTGAGCACGTGACAGACAGGAAAGGGTCTGGAGAAGCATAGAAACTGTTATGCTGCCTGTTTAGCGTGACCAGTTTGGTGGAGGGTGAGTGATGGTCTGGGGAGGCAGATCCACTGATACATTGTCTGCTGTTTTGTTCAAAAGTTTGTTTTCTCTGTGTTTGTCTTTGTCATCTACTGGATTAACTTTGGTCCTTCATTTTGGACTGAATTACACTCTTCTGAGCTAGTTTGTTTAGCGCTGGCTAGCCTGCGTATGGACATTTTCTTGTCCGAGATCTTCACTTACCTGACCTGCGTTTTTGCTCGTCTCTGCCTCTGCCCATTAGCTCTGCCCGCTAGCTCTGCCATTCCCCAGCTCTGCAGTCTTTCTTGTGTGAGACAAGTTTGGTGAGATAACTGTTTGTGTGTGTGTCTGTGTGTCTGTGTTTCTGTGTGTCTGTGTGTGTCTGTGTGTGTGTGTGTGTGTGTGTGTGTGTGTGTGTGTGTGTGTGTGTGTGTGTGTGT
>JBBIGC010050892.1:0-26156 GCA_037576955.1 Lepidarchus adonis | reverse complement strand
GAGAGGAACCAAGGCTCAGAAGGGGAACCCATCCTCCTCTGGTCGACACCGGAGAGTGATAAAAAGTTATGAGGCATCTAAAGTTCTTAGGGGAGATCAGAGACACACTTGTCTTTGTACTCCTCAACTGGTTGCTTGACACGATCTGAACCAAATAATTTTATCTTGGTCTCATCAGACCACAGGACAGAGTTTAGGTAATCAATGTCTTTAGTCCGCTTGTCTTCAGCAAACTGTTTGCAGGCTTTCTTGTGCATCAAATTTATAAGAGGCTTCCTTCTGGTATGACAGATATGCAGACCGATTTGATGCCGTGTGCGACGTATGGTCTGAGCACTGACAGGCTGAACACCCACCCTTTCAACCTGTGCAGCAATGCTGGCAGCACTCAAACATCTATATTCAAAATAAAACCTCTGGATATGATGCTGAGCATGTGCACTCAACTTCTTTGGTCAATCATGGTGAGGCCTGTTCTGAGTGGAACCTGTCTGGTTAAACCTGTAAGGTCTTGGCCACCATGCTGCAGTTCAATTTCAGGGTGTTGGCAATCTTCTTATAGCCTAGGCCATCTTTATGTAGAGCAACCATTTTTTCAGATCCCCAGAGAGTTCTTTGCTATGAGGTGCCATGTTGAACTTCCAGTGGCCAGTATGAGAGATAACATAAAATAATAACATAAAATTTTAAGAAGCTGCTCCCCATCCACACCTTAGACCTTGTAACATTAATAAGTCACATGACACCGGGCGGGAAAATGGCTAATTGGGCACAATTTGGACATTTTCAATTAGGGGTGTTCTTAATTTTTTGTCAGCAGTTTAAACATTGATGGCTATGTGTTGAGTTATTTTGAGGGGGCAACAAATCTACACTGTTATACAAGCTGTACACTAACTGCTTTACTATGTATCAAAGTGTCATATCTCCAATGTCGTCCCATGAAAAGTTATAATAAAATGTAAAAAAAATGTTAGGGATGTACTCACTTTTGTGAAATACTGTAAACAAGCATACAGATACTGTGACACATGGCCCATGTGCTGTTTGTGCCATATGTTCATATCCATATGCACAGGTCTAGACATTGTTGAGCTTTATTGAAGCATTTTTGCTCCAGATGTTGATGACAAATCAGTGGACCTTGGTGTTTCTTAGAATAAAGCTTGTTGTAAGATGAAAAAATGACTTCCAGTGTCATTGTCTAACTACTTTCTTTGTCCTTGGTGGAAAAGGCCATGAGGGAAAACTGTAAGAGAATCTGACTGCACAAGCAATAGCTCATGTAATTCTGTGACGGAGGGTCTGTTCTGTTACCGACATGGGTCTACTGTTGTGAAACTATGTTGATGTACAATGTAAGATGTACAACTATAAAGCACCTTTGATTCTTCACTCTGTGTGTATATTATTTGAAGTGACTATTCATGAACAATTAACATTTAATAGTAAAATGCAGAACAGAGATCAGACCTGGACTGAGTAAGAAATAAGGACTTAAATGCACAAAACCTAACACGGAACATCTGAGCATGGCCATGGAACAAGGGACGTGTGGAGATACTGACAAGACTAAGGCGGGGCTAAGACATAAATGCAAGGCAGACCAAATCATACAATGAGTGTATGTTATTGTATCTGCATTCTATTGGTTCTAAATAAATAAATTATGAATGGATTGATGGATGGATTAATAAATGGATGGATGGCTTGATAAATGGATGGATAGATGGTGCATCTATCCTTAGCACTTAAAGAATTTCACCAGTTTTGGGAGGCTAAATATTCTAGCACATCACTCAGTAATGAACCCCCACAAAAAAAACAAAGAAAAAAATAGTACTGCTAAGGATTTTACGAAAAAATATAATATTGGGCCCTAATTTTATAGCATTCTATACTGGCAATAGTCTCTGAGAGATCCCTGTCAGGACTGAACCCTTGGAATCCTCCTATGGCCCCATTTCTCCTTACAGCGAACCTGTCTGGTCCAGGTCTGGCACGATTTACAACGATTATCTCCATCTGGTAAATTTCCAGCTTGGGAGCTCTGTTGATCATCCTGAATTAGATCTACAGTTCTGCTCCACCCTAAAAGGGTTGAGAGAAGTTTTGGAATTTTCAAGAAAAGATTAGCATGACTAGCCTTGGCCTGTAGCCTGCTGGAGACGGTTCCAGCTTCCCACGCAAATGGATTTAACGGGTTGGATAATGGATGGATGGATTAGTGTGACTATTGACTTCTAGTGTTAGCAATGTTAGCCTCATACTTTTGGTTCTAAACGAAAGAAGTGAAATCTAGACGCCTAGCATGACTTGGCTGATTGACAGTATCTAGGCCCAGTGGAACACTGTCTGCTTTTTTATTTCACTGAACGGTTCCTTTATATAATTAATGTAAAGTTTAATGCATGGTCTGTATTTCTTGAGAGTTTTGCAGATCTGAAAGCAACACTGCATCGAGCTACTTCTGAGTTGACATAGAAAGCTTTGAATCTCAGTGTGACAGAAACAATCTGTCATCCTCTATCAGGCTTACCTCTTGATGTGCAGGAGCATCCCGTATGGCCACTTGACATGTGCCACATGCGTGCTGTTGTCACACGCTATCACTACAGAAAGGCAGCTGCTGCTCTTACCAAAGGATTTTCTTTAATGCAGAAAGAAGTGACATATAGGAGAACTTCAGCTCCTAAACACTGATCTTTGTTTAAAGTCCATCTAGGAAAATACACTGGCTGGCCATTTTATTGTAAACCTGCCAACATTTTGACCCCCACCCCCACATCTTTCTGCTCCAGATGCACAATTAATATAATTTAATAACATCTGTTTTTGCACAGTGTCTCCTTCTTATACCATTGGTCAGTTTCTGACCACAGGATCACAGTTCAACAGGTATAATTTGAGTGATGGACTGTTCTCAACGATAGTGGTCATTGTAATGTGTGGGACGCTGCTGTTTCACCCATTAGCATCACTGCTAGGTTGAGAGTGGTTCCTCATCTCAAAAAAATAAGCAAATACAAGATATGAAGTCAAAAACTGACCACAGAGGAGAGGTCCAGACCATTCCTACAGCAGGCTAATCCTCAAACTTTTCCTGATCTGGAGAACATGGTCATTAATTTAACACAGATTACGTAAGTTTAATTTAAACTGGTTAAAGTAAATTTAAGGTTGTAAATGAAGTGTTTACAGTGGCCTGCCATGAGTATTTCCCAAGCATGTTGAGTCATAAAGATTTTTTGAATTATTAATAACTAATTAATATTGTTTCCTTTTTTTCTGGACCAAAAAGTCATATTGCAAAATAGAAGAGCAACGTGACTGTATCATGAAACATTTAACATTAAGGTGGTAAAAGGCCTGCTTTTGTAAGTGGTGATAAATTAAATCAGGCACGGGGTTCCTCTAAAAGCTCCCTCACAAAATCAATCAGGGTGGTGTGAGGCATGTTTTAGATTAGATTAATAATTTTACCACCATCATCATTCCATATAAATACTCAGAAGACACACTGAGCTTCGTTGGGGAGAAGAGTGAATAAAAGGTCTATGTTTGCCTTGTAGACGTGACCCCCGTTTCCAGTCGCCAACAATTTCCAATCGCCACCAAGGCAAGTGTCTCTACAATTAACCATTTAACATCAAACATATGACACCACACATAAACCACACCACACACACTTGTTTAGCAGGTTCTACAGGGAGGATGAGCATGTTACAGGCCGCAGTCTTTGTACGCTATACTACAGCACTGGCTTTGTAGGAGCTCCCTTACAGCCTTGCTAATGGCCCACAATGGGGCTACCAGTTGAGGGCCATTAGAATTTTGCTCTTCGATAAACAACTGTCCCTTATCCAAATAGTCCTAACTCAACCTTAACCCACTGAGATGTAGGTTTGTGTAGGTTAGCATTATCCAACAGCCCTACAGTGTGTTCCTTGGCTGAAATCTCAGAGTTATGCCCCCACCCATTTAAAAGCCTCCCCTCCAATGCTCCTGCTCTGTTATGGGGCCAATTATATTCACTAATTCATTCTTACACAACTGTGAAGTGGCACACTACTGCTACTCCCTTTCACAGCTTTATAATAGTCTTCAGACTCAACGGGTGCATGTGTAATATGGTCTGGACCAAAGCCAAAAATGACACATGCTGATTTTAAATAAAATGTCAATAAGCATTATGCGGGTAAATTTTACATTTGACTCACATTTGGCAACAATAACTGAAAATATTAAAAAAGAACTTGGATTTATATTGGATTTATTTAACTTATTATTCTAGAGCAGCCATTTTTAAATTTGGTGGTCCCCCAGTGGTCATGGTGTTACTGCTAGGAAGCCAATGAGTAAATGATAAAAATATTAAATGTAAGGTTAACAAAATGCAGAAACGTTTAACCAAACATAAAGACATGGTATGACTTGGAGTGGCCTGCACAGAGAGCATCTGGGTGAACTGGGACACTGAATATTAGGCCTTCTCTTCCAGCATCTGTGCCCTACCTCACCAAAGCTTTTCTAACTGAACGAGGATGAAATGCCCATTCCAGAATCTTGTGGAAAGACTGTGGAGGCTGTAAAAAGGAGGCAACTCCATATTAATTCCCATTTTGCAATGGGATATTCAACTAATTCATACCTGTGATAGTCTGAAACACTTTGGCTGTATCATCGTTCAGAAATTCCATTAGAACAAATTAATCAACACCCCAGAGCTGGAGTGCAGACCATCTAAGTCTTAATGGAGCTGTAGTAGAGCATGTGTCTTCTGTGGTGCTCAGATCTTTTTTTTTTTTTTTTTTTTTTGCTCAGATCTTTGATTACCTGGCTGCTGCCCTCTTCCATCCTGATCGAAAAAGGTGCAATAGCACATTTACCCCCCAGTGCTCACCTGTGTTCCAGGATACAGGTGGACTTTATCATTGAGAGCATGCTCACCTACTGCATCTCCGCGTTGTACTGCAAATGCTCCCCATCAGACTGCAAAGCACTCCAGCAAGTGGTGAAAATTGCAAAATGAATCACCAGTACCCAGCCGCTCGCTGTTGAGAACATTTACACCAATCACTGCTTGAGCAGGGTGAAAAGTATTATCCAGGATGAACCCCACACCAACCACACAAAACCATGGACTTTTTATACTTCTTCCATCTGGCATGCATTACAGGAGCCTATGTTCCACAGCAAGAGCTTCTTCCCTGAGGCTGTGACCCTGCTGAACTCCACATCACAGCAAGAAGCATATTATACTTTCTATACATGCTTGTAAAGACTGATTACTCACTTTGCACAGAAGATAATTTATATTGTATTTACACCAACTGCATAACTGCATAACCACGGTATATTTGTCTGTAAAATACATATAACCCTCTTCACCTCCAGGTCACTCCTGTTTGTAACATTTAATACACTGTAATTATCTATAATCACACTCAACTTACGATGATTTGTGTTTACGACGCTGCCCCAACCCCCCTTTTTTATGTTGTGAAAGTGAAAGTAAATATAATAAAATGCTCAGAAAAAAGCTAAACTGAGCCTCAGGTGGATGAATATCTCCCTCTGGTGGACTGACAAAGGACTTGCCCCAGGGAATTATACACCTAGATGCATGGGGCCTACATCAACTTACGATGCACACTGAGCATTGGAACACCACCGTAAGTCAAGGACCCCCTGTACTGCTCTCTATAGTCAATAACACTGTTCATACTATAACAAAGCATTCCTTACACTGGACCTTTCTGTCATTTTTACTGTTTTTTGTATTTTTGAATAGATGGTAACTGAGTTTCATTGGATGTGTATTCATACTCACACAATCACGTTCTAATCTAGTTTAATTTAATCAACTCAACAGGTCTAATGGGCAATTCCATCCAGACAATTACCAACCATGGTCAGTATGTTGGCCATAGATTATGGCCATGAATATTGGCATAAATAACTTTGATAGTCTAATATGGGCAGACAAGCCCACCATAGTTTTCCGAAATAAATTTGGAGATTTGGAGTTTCTCAGGCATGTAATTACGAGGTAAGATTACGGCAAAGCCCGTTCTACAAAAAGAAACACATTTCTTAAAGGCATCTAGACTCATTTAAGCCCATTTAGGACATTGACAAAATTTCAATTTATTTTGTTAATATAGTTCTTTTTACAATGGATATTGTCACGAAACAGAAGTAATATCCAGCAGCAACAGTCAATAGTTTTAAAAAGACGGGATCAGTGTAATTTAAAGCAACAGGCTCTGTTTTGGCTTGGGGTGAGTAGCATATAAATCACATGGAGATATTCCTTGGTAGTTGAGGATAGAGGAGCAAGAGACCCCAATGATAGGTGATCTAGATGAAAGTACAAGACAGCCAGAAACCCCAGTCATATTAAATAAGTCTGAACATGGTCCTCCAGCCCTCAACATACAATCCATTAATTTACATATTTAGTGGTTGTGTCTGATTTCTCCCTTCATTGAAGGAGTGTGTCTTGTGATCATAATGAACTAGACAGTTGATTATCTGCTGAATATGCAACACGCTTTGGGTAGTATATAAGAATAGATGAGAGAAGTTCTGATGCAGGTAGGAACCAGGGGCTTGTGAAGCTCTGCAGGCTGTAAATATTAACATGTATGTGTTTACTGGATGGTTCCTTTTGATGGAGAAGAAAGAGAAAGTGTAATTACTGCCCTGGCTGATGGGTGAACCCTGTTTGTTGTTTGGTTTTTAATGTGTTACCCAGAGCTGCTGGAGTCTACAGGTACAAAACAATCAGGGCAGAGAGAGAGACAGACAAATGTATATATCTGATTTGCTGAGTCACACTCCTCTCTGGTTGAATATGGTGTATATACTGTATCTTAGCAACGAAATCTGACACAGCTGAATAAAGTGACACATCATTTACCACACACCCCACAGTAGAGACTGTGGATGACGGGAACTGATCTATTTATTTCCCTTACATTGTCAGAGGTCACACTGTCCATGACCCATCAGTTTTTCTGCCAAGCAAAGCTACAGTCACACGTATTGTTCCCTGAATATTTTCATTGTTGTGGTTACACTCATGTGCTATGAGTTACTTCTTTTGCAGCTGTAAACAAAGAGTGATACTATGTTCACTATTTTCATTATGACTTCAGGTTTTGAAACTTGCTTACATAAGAACCTACGTAACTCAAATGGAGTAATGGAGTGAAGTGGATGAAGAGGAAGGAAGAAGCAAAAGGAGGAGAGCCAGGGAAAAGTGGGGATCTCTTCACATTGCTGGAAGATATGGTCCCAACATCTGCGGATTGATTTGCACGTGAAAGAGAAGGGAAACTGCACAAGTGCTGTTGTTGTTTTTGGGCTTTGCACATTGACCTTTCTGGTAGGAGAACTTCATACAATCTTTTTTCTCCAACCTCAGCAAACCTCCACCCTTGTACACACACCCACACATGCCTTGTACACCGCGTAACCCACTTATATAAGTGCCTACGTCACTCAAATGGAACACATACACAGTACAGTAATGAACTGTGATCTTTATTCCTGTGTTTTCTCTCAGCTTCTTTCACTCTCACACCATCAAATAAAGGGTGAAGGTGGGGGAAGCCAGAGACGTAACCACAAATTTCGGAGTATGACGTCAGTCAAGGACTCCCTGTTCTGTGTAGGTCCTGACCCCACTGTATGTTCTGACCCCTTTCTATCAGAGTATGAACATTTTGTACAACAAGAGCTCCTCTTTTGGATAAATAGGCTTGGAACCAAATAGGCTTGCTTGCATCAGTGTGTCTTAAGTGTCCAAGACCCTGTTCACTATCCCTAGGTCACTTTTAGTAAATACTAACTACTGCAGACCTAGAACACTCCTCAAGACTCATCATTTTTAGAGAAGTTCTACACATCCCAAAATTGTCAAAATAGCTCAGATCCTCAACTTCAAAAACTGACAATTCACTGGCTGCTTAATTTGCCCCACCCTCCTGACAGGTGTCATTGTAATGAAATATCTTTATCTTTTTTTTGATATGCAGAAACCTGCACTTTGTTGAAAATTGTGAATTGATGAGATTCTGAACTTGTCTATATGAACTATTCTACTTTACATGGTCCAGTAATGTGCTGTGAAGCCTGCACCACTCTAGCGGATAGCAACCGTGAGCAAAGCAGTTTCTCACCATATTCCAATGAAGCCCAACAACAAACTCTCATTTATGCTTCAATTTGGTTATATGGACTTTGGTTTGGTTATCTAGACTTCATTTTGGTTATCTAGACTTCATTTTGGTTATATGGACTTTGGTTTGGTTATCTAGACTTCATTTTGGTTATCTAGACTTCATTTTGGTTATCTGGACTTCAGTTTGGTTATCTTGACTTGGGTGAAGTCATATGGACTTCAGTTTGGTTATATGGACTTCGGTTTGGTTATTTAGACTTCAGTTTGGTTATATGGACTTCAATGTAGTCATATGGACTTTAGTTTGGTCATATGGGCTTTAGTGTTGTTGTTTCAAAGAGCCAGTACTGAAGCCAAATCCTGAGAGTTAACTCTGAGCTCTTGTTGTAGCCAATTTAAAGCATAATTGAAAATGTCGGTTTCATACTGTAGACAATCCCGATTGAATCAAAGCTGTTTTTTGCCTAAGCTCCTAAACAAGCTTTACTTTAGTCAACACAGTGAATGTGTCTTTAGACTCTCACAAAATATTTATTCAATGTAACAATAAAACACCCTCTGAGTTTTTAATTTGTTTTATTAACTTGACTGGATTTAGTTTTACTGGAATTTCCGACTTGCTTTTCTTAGCTTTTCTCTCCCACCACTTCAGGTCATTGAGATTCTGAGGCATATCAGACAGTGACCTTTCAGACTCTGGTTACGTTAACCTTATTTTTGCAACAAAACAGCGTGCTTGTCATATTTTAATTAGCACCCTTGGGCCTCGATAGAAGGATGTGGTGGTTGAGGGAAAAGCTTGGAGGCAGGTAGGGAAAGGAGATGAGGGGTCAACTCTGTTGAGCTACATTCACTTCAGTGAGAAGAAACACAATGCAACACCAAACCTAAGGCAAAGGCATTTATGGTTGTGTTTAGGCTTCAGTTATTTTTTTCTGGGCATAAATAGGTTTCGGTCAATTATTTGAGCTTCAGTGTGGTCAACCGAGCTTCGGTTTTGGGCATCTGAGCTTCAGTTTCAGATTCATCTGATCTGATCATCTTGGTTATCTAGGATTCAGTTTGGTTATCTAGGATTCAGTTTGATTATCTAGGATTCAGTTTGGTTATCTAGGACTCAGTTTGGTTATCTATGATTCAGTTTGATTATCTAGGATTCAGTTTGGCTATTTAGGATTCAGTTTTGTTATTTGGCATTCAGTTTGGTTATCTAGGATTTGGCTTAGTTATCTAGGATTCAGTTTGGTTATCTAGGATTCAGTTTGGTTATGTAGGATTTGGTTTGTTATCTAGGATTCAGTTTGATTATTTAGCATTCGGTTTGGTTATTTAGGATTTAGTTTGGTTATTTAGCATTCGGTTTGGATATCTAGGATTCGGTTTGGATATATAGGATTCAGTTTGGTTATCTAGGATTCGGTTTGGTTATCTAGGATTCGGTTTGGTTATCTAGGATTCAGTTTGGTTATCTAGGATTCGGTTTGGTTATCTAGGATTCGGTTTGGTTATTTAGGATTCGGTTTGGTTATTTAGGATTTGGTTTGGTTATTTAGCATTTGGTTTGGTTATCTAGGATTCAGTTTGGTTATCTAGGATTCGGTTTGGTTACCTAGGATTCAGTTTGGTTATCTGGGATTCCATTTGGTTATCTGGGTTTCTGTTTGAAAATCTGAGATTAAGTTTGGTTATCTGGTATTCTGCTTGATCATCTGCTCTACAGTTTGATTAGTTGGACTACAAAATGGCCTTCACCATGATTGTTTTTGCTCAGTTTGTTCCCACCTTGTTCCCTTGACTTTTCTTTTGTGGTTTTACCTGCTATTGCTCATGCCTTCTCTTAGGTGTTGTTAAAGCTCTAGGATTCTGTGTCAATAATTTCAAACAGACTGGAAAAGGCTGGGTGGTCTGTGACTCACAGTTCAGGGAAAAGTGTGACTCTGAACTCAACTGTTCATTGTGCATGCATAATATATTTTGGTGTGTGTGTGTGTGTGTGTTTGCTGATTAATTTGTACTATACCCTCAATCCCTTCTCATATACCCACAACTCTACAGAATTAATGTTTAAAGCAGTTCAATTTATTGTTAACACAAAAAACAATGACGTGCGAACAGCTCAGTGGATTTAGGCAGCTAGATGAGACTAGATGAAGATACGTTGCTGAAATTCAAACCGAGTAGAATGGGGAAGAAAGGGAATTTGATTGTTGGTGCCTGAAGGGCAGGTCTGAGTATTTCAGAAACAGCTGATGTACTGGAACAACTATCTCTAGGGTTTACAGAGAATGGTCAGTTAAAGAGAAAGTATCCAGTGAGTGTCAGTTGTGTGGATGAAAATGCTTTGTTAATGTCATAGCTCAGAAGAGATTTGTGATGGTTTGAGATGATAGAAAACAACAGGAGCTGAAGTAACCACTCTTAACCACCAAGGTATGCAGAATACCATCTCTGAACATTGAAGCGTTTTTCTCGCCCGAAAAAGGGTGGCGAACAAAGTGCTGCCTCAAGTGGAGGCGTTTAGTATCTCGGGGTCTTGTTCATGAGTGAGGGAAGATTGGAATGGGAGATTGATAGACGAATTATTGCAGCATCTGCAGTAATGCGAGAGCTGTAGCGGTCCTTCCTAATGAAGAGAGAGTTGAGTCAAAAGGCGAGTCACCAATGGCCATGAGCTGTGGGTAGTGCCCAAAAGAGCGAGATCGCAGATACAAGCTGCTGAAATGAGTTTTATCTGCAGGGTGGCTGAACTCTCCCCTAGAGAGAGGTTGAAGAGTTTGTTCATCCAGGAGAGGCTCAGAGTAGAACCGCTGCTCCTCCACGTGGAGAGGAACCAGTTGAAGTCCCGCCTCCAAAGTGCCAAAACCCACCCCCTTTCAAACCGCGTGCGCAGAAACCTCACTCGAGCAAAAAAGCTTTGCGTCAGTAATCTAATCTTCGAGAGGAAAAAAGACATTCCCGAGAGGAAAAATACAGTTTGCGCGCAAATTACCACAACCGCACACGCGATTCTTCATTTTGTGCTCTTGAGTTTTACATTTGCGCGCGCGACTATGAAATTTATGCCTGCGATTTTTTTGCGGCAAGCGATTTTGCGCCCTCTAGTTTTGGCATTGATGTGACGCCATAGCAGATAACGGATGGATGGATGGGCTACAGTAGCAGAAGACCACATCAGGTGCAACAAGAACAGGAAACTGAAGCAGTTTGCACAGGCTCACTAGAATACAAGATTGGAAAAACATTGCCTGGTCGGATGAGTTTTGATTTCAGCTTCAACATTCAGATTGTAGAATCAGAATTTTTCACCAACATGAAAGCATAAATATATCCTGACTTGTGTCAACAGTTCAGGGTGTTTTTCGTGGTGTAATCGTGTGAGGGACATCTTCATGGCACATTTTAAGCCCCTTAGTACCAATGGAACATTGCTTAAGTGACAGCCCACTTGAGTATTGTTGTGACCATGTCCATCCCTTTATGACCACAGTGTACCCATCCTGTAATGGCTACTTCCAGCAGGATAATGAACCCTGTCATGAAGTTTACATTAAACTGATTTGTTTAACGTGACAAGTTCACAGTCTTCACAGTCACAAGATCTCAATCCAATAGAGCACCTTT
Organism: Lepidarchus adonis; assembly: GCA_037576955.1. Lineage (NCBI taxonomy): Eukaryota > Metazoa > Chordata > Actinopteri > Characiformes > Lepidarchidae > Lepidarchus > Lepidarchus adonis. The sequence goes on along the minus strand of JBBIGC010050892.1, from coordinate 14,344 downwards.
GGGATGAGTGGAGTGGGAAATTCACGTCATGGATGTTCAGCTGAAAAATCTGCAGCAACTGCTTGATGCCATGATGTCAATATAGGCCGAACTCTCTGAGAAAAGTTTTAAACATCTAATTGAATCTATGCTACAAAGATTTAAGGCAGTTCTGAAGGAAAAAGGGGATCCAATCCGGTACTAGCAAGATGTATGTAATAAAGTGGCCGGTATATTTAATGATTCTGCTAGTGTTGTCAGGTCAAAACCCAATAATAGGACTCAATTATCAGAAATCCAAATCAGGGGACATTCTGAAAAGCACACTCAAACCAGATCAAAGCCATTAATCTGTAGAGCAACAAATAAATCGTCGGGCAAGAACAGGTCAAGAAAAACAGGCTAGAAATAACACTCTGACAAATCACAGACACAGAACTTATCTGCAACAATAAACGACAGCGGCATAAGCATATCGAAGTGAACAGTTACATGTATATGAATCTTCATGAAATTGTCTACACTTTTATATATGCCACAGTCAAGTGTTGCATCACTCTCAACTGCCTCTGGAAGAAACATCAGCACAAGAACTGTGCATCACAAGCTTCTTGCATTTTTTTTATAGAGAGCAGCTGCACATAAGCATAAGATCACAATGCACAGCATCAGCTGGTATAAAACATTCCACCACTGATCTCTGGCACTGTGAAAAATGTGTTCACTGCTGTGATGAATCACTCTTCCCTATCTGGTAGTCTGATGATAAATCTGGTTAGATAGGTGCTAGGAAAATGTTACATACATAGCACTGCATAGAGTCAACAGTAAAGTTTGGTGGAGGGGGAATAATGGGCTGGAGCTGTCTCCATGCATTTAGTTCCTTTCACCAAGTGAAAGCATTGTGTTGAACCTGCAACCTTCCAAAGGCCTTAGGTATAAAGGTGTGATAGACATATTTAGATATATAAAGTAATAAACATTGTATGCTACCTAATGCATTGTATCAGATAAATAATGCATTTTAATAGAATAAATAGTAAAAAAAAGTCTAAGGTCTTAGAGTTAGCAGCACTTGATCAGAGCTGAAATCAGTACTCACTACTCAGCCATGGCATATGCTGCTCCCATTAATTTAGCCGCTACACTTATGATTCACATCTTTCCCTTGTGTAACCCTGGGTATTAATAGCCATTATGCCTTCATCAACTTATTTTATTTTGAGGGCTTTTTTCTCCTGTTCTTTTTCTTTTTTTCTCTGATGTAAAGTGTGTGGAGTGCTCCAGCCATTACTTGTCTCTAATCAAAAGCGTTCTGCATCATTCCATTTTACTTTAGCCTGCATTGCCCTGTTACCATTACACACCTCCACCCAGCTTTAACAATAAAATATGCTGGGAAAGGCCCATAAAGGAGCAAATGCGCATCAGGGAGGACTATTGTAATTTATGTGAAATTAATTGGGGAATGTAGGCTTTTTCATGCTAGGCTCATTTAGGAAAGCGTAATTAAACTTGCAGGGAAAATAACGATGTGGAAAAAGAAATAAATAATGTGTTCACTCAGCCAGTGCATGGCATGCAGGCTGGAGTGTGTGTGTGCATTAGAGGAGTAAACAGGAGCTGTAAGGAGCCTCTGGTGTTGGGACAAAGCTACCAAAGGTCATGCCATGTGTAATCTGCCCTTAACAGACTGCAGGCTTGCGGTTCTAGATGCTGCCAAGGATAGGCTGTGACAATACAGAGCTTCCATTAAAATGCATATAAAACAGCACCCTTGGTCCTGGATGCCCCTCCCCTCTCTAATTGTCAGTGTTTCTACTTCTTACCTACCTACACCACCCCAGGAAAGACTTGTCCATGGAGTGATTAAGCACTAAAATGTGCGTAATGTATGGGGCTTCCAGGACCAGACCTAGTAAATACTAATATTGGACATTGGTAATGATGGGGCCACAATGAAGAAGACAAGGCTGAGGTTGTGTTTATCCTCATAACTGGCAGTTATTGTATCACCAACATGGGTGGCATAGGCATGATCCCTGCCTTGTTCCAGCATCCCCATGACCCAAAATGAATAAGCAGTATTCAAAATGAATGAATCTTCAGCGATTTCACTTTTCGTTTGCTGTATGGAACCTCTGTAGGAGAAGCCGAGCTAAGCTAAGTGAAAGGAAAGTTGGATTGTTGCAGGACTGACTCTGGAGTTACTGAAGGCAGATATATTGGGAAGAACAGGCCTCAATATTTTAAGGATATTTATTTATAATATCTTGGATTTTCACGAGTACTGCATTTGTCCTGGATTAGTCGTAACAGATGGAGAAACCTGTGAATGCAAAACACTGGAAATCCCTTTTACCTCGCTCATGCACTTGCACTGCATCAATGACTAGGACTAAAACGGGGCATTTTAAACACAGCAAAACTGCATTATCCCACAGTTCTCAACCTCAGTGCATAGCTTTTTGAGCAGTTCAGTTCTTTGTGTGGGATGAGGGGCTAGGGATGGGTATATTGTTAGTTAGTTGGGTTTTTTTTTTTATTAGTAAGCTCACCAATTAGAAATGGCTGTTTCAGTTTCAAATTGCTTTTTTAGTAGCCTTCTACTTTTTAAATACAGATAGCACTGATGTCTGTCATTATTTCTCAGTGTTATCCTCTCAAAAGGGTCAGTACACAGCTGCATAGCTCTGACTTTATGCCTGGACTCAATAGTTGCAGTTGTGGTGATGTCAGCAAGTATTTCTTTGGTGTTGCTGGTGATAACCATGTCAGCCACTGCAGTATCCTGCTCAGCAGTGAGACTCCTACCTCTTTTCTCTGCATGAGGTACAGCAAAAACACAAAAACAGTTTCACACAGAGGCTTTGTTTGGTTTAGTTCCAGGGTTGCAGGTGGTGCTGGAACCTAACCCAGAGCCCATAGGCGCAAAGATACACCCTGGACAGGCTGTAGAAACCCAGACATCTGCATTCTCACTTAGTAGGCAGTTTAGCATTTCCCATCCACCCGATGTACATGGACAGTGGAGGAAAATCAGATCTTCTAGTGGAAACCCCACACAAACGTGTGGAGAGTATGCAGCCACCACACCGACAATACCTAGGATAGAATCAAACCCAGGCATTTAGGCCCAATAGGTCTAAATACTACATCTTAGGCTAATCGGACTGATGTCTAGTTTTTAAGTGGTAAAATATATGCAAATCAACTTATATACCAACTGGCATTGATTATCAGTTTTATTTCAAAAAGGTGAAACAGCAAATCTTTATAGTCACTTTTAGTTTTAGGATCCATGGTGGTGAGGGTTTTTGCTAATTTTAAGAGCCTTGTAATGGGAGTGATTTTTGCTTTGAGTTGTGGAAGTTTATCGGCATCGCTTATCCATTTTATTCAATAGAAATTTCCAAATTTTATAGTAGCAAGATAGAGAAAATCCACAAGATAAGGAAAAATCTAACCAAACAGCTGAGCTTGTTATAGGAGCAATGATGATCTCTTGGAGGCCCTCCTGCTTCTGTGAAAAATTAGACCATTCCGATTCATAGTTCTGATCTGGTCAAGAGGACCATTTGCTGTTATGCAAATTTAGTGAAAAAATGTTGAAATGTTGGAATTGAAACTAATGGGGTTGTCTAGGGCTCATCTAGGACTATTATTTTAGAAATAGGCATAATTTCCCTTCCTTTAGCAAGATTTGACTATAACTTGGATGGTAATAAGACATTTAGCTGAAGAGCAGGTGCCTCAAATCAGTCAGGTGTAAATGTGTGAAACAAGTCAATCTGTGCTTTTTTGATCAGAGTGTACTGAGCGAGGTTAAACAGACAAGTTCAAGGGAGTTTTATTGAATAGAAGTTCCAAAACAAGCCACATTCTGAGAAAAAGCGTATAAGGGGAATAAGGGGAATAAGTCAATCATCAGTTAATAAGAATCTCAATTTCCAGCTAGAGCAAAAAAATTCTCATTCATTTACAAAAAAAATGGCTCCTTTACTCAAGTCGGCACTTGATGTTCATCAAAAGTAGCTGGTTTCAGAAAGTGCTACATATATTGATTCCTCAGAAAGCTCTCTTACAGAGAGTTCATACATGAAAAGGTTAATGAGACACTGCCTGTCTGAGACATTGTTTTACCAGAGTCTGTAAAAGCTTTGAGCCTAAATGTAAACCCATTCAAGGTGGAGAACATATTGGGTATTGTAAGGCAAAATAGTCCCCAAAGTGATTCCATTCCATAGAACACTCAGAAGACATTTAGCACATCTATAAACAAATCTGAGCGTGTAAGTTTCTCTAAAATTAAACACTGGCCTCCAAAATCACTTTAAACCACTGTTTACACGATCCATCTATCATCTATCCATCCATCACCTAGCCATCCATCTATTCATTCATCCATCCAATCAGTGAACGGTCAGTGAGTGTTTGAGTCTCCTCCATTTCACAGAAGTGTGTACTAAGACAATCTGCTCATTAAAGGAAAAGGGGAACACTAGAGAAATGGATAGAGATATTTCAACTGTTTGCTCAAACTACCCGATAAAGTATCTGACAATCTGTGAAAAAAAAGTTTATGAAAGGAATGGATTTTCTCAGACGTTTGGTCCCTAAATCAATCAATCAATCAATCAATCAATCAATCAATCAATCAATCAATCAATCAATCAATCAATCAATCAATCAATCAATTAATCAATCAATCAATCAATCAATCAATCAATCATTCACTCAGTCTGTCCATCCACCCATCTATCAAAATATCTCAACACACTGCTATTAATGTCCAAAATGCTGATAAAAATATGAATACACCCCTAAGTGAAAATGTTTTTCCTCATTGGCTTGTTAGTGTTACAAGGTCTCAGGTATGAATGGGGAGCAGGTGTGTTACATTTAATGTTTTCATTATCACACTTTCTCATACTGGTCACTGGAAGTTCAACATGGCACTTAATGGCAAAGAACTGAGGATCTGAGGATCTGAAAAAATGTTGCTCTACATGAAGTTGGCCTATGCTATAATTGCCAATGCCCTGAAATTGAGCTGCAGGACGGTGGCCACATGTTTACAGCGGTTTAACGGGGCCCCAGGGCAGTATTCCAACAAACACCCTCAAACACACCTCCAAGATGACCACTGCCTTGCTAACAAAACAGAGGGTAAAGGTGGTAGACTGGCCAAGCATGTCTCCTAAACACTATTGGCATCCTTAAAGCACAATGTCTCTAACTTCCACAAGCTCCGTATTGGAGGAGTGGAAGGAGATTCCACTGGAAACCTGTGAAGCTCTAGCGAACTCCATGCCCAAGAGAGTTAAGGAAGTGCTGGAAAATAATGGTGCCCACACAAAATATTGACACTGCACACAATTTGTACGTTTTCACCCACGGTTTAGACATTAATGGCTGTGTTGAGTTATTTTTAGGGGAACAGCAAATTACACTGTTATACAAACTGAACACTGTCTACATTGTATCAAAGTATCGTTTCTTCAGTGTTGTGAAAAGACAAAATAAAATAGTTCCAAAAAATTGAGGCGTATATTCACTTTTGTGAGATACTGTAAGGAGAAGAGTAGATATTTCATGATGATTTGAATTTGATGTTTCTTGCTGTGTAAAAAGAGAAAATAATGAAACTTTACTGTGCAATAGTGCTGTAAATATCTGCAGTAGATATCTGTAGATATCTAAGTGTTACCCAGGTGAGCCAGGTTAAAAATGTATGCTCTTTATAGTCACGTTTAGTTTTAGGATCCATGGAGGTGGGAGATTACATTGATTTTAGGAGCCTTGTGATGCCTTTGAGGGAGTGATTTTTGCTTTGAATTGTGGGAGTTTATCTGGAATTACAGGTGAGAGAGCGAAACATAAAGAGAGACAGAGAAAGAGAGATGTAGACAGTCACTGCATGTGTGTGTGTGCATGGTGTGTGTGGTGGGGGAGGCGGGGGGTAAGAGGATAGGAGGTTTATTCTCTCCTGAATTTCACAGCTCGACCACTACGCCTGCATTAAAATGATAATGACTCTTTTTATTTCCTCTGAGCGCTCAGTTACTGCCCCCTCCGCCCGTCTCTTCTTTTAATATCCTGCAAGTCATTCATACGGTGTGAAATGATATGCTAAACCCAGGGATTAGCTCACTCCAGGATGGCTGTCTGGCCTGCAGCCTCACCTGGAAGGAGGACTGGTGGCTAATGCTAACTCAAAGTGGCCTGTTTAAAGTGGAGTTCCACTCAAAAATCCCCCATAATTCAGTGCTCCTTAGCAAAGTTATTCAAAGTGAGCTTGGTGTCAAATCATTCATCAAAGAAATGTATTTTATAGTGGTGGTGAATGGAACCAGACATCACGCATATAATACAGTCATATCCAGATTATTACCTCCCACCCCAAGTGAAGCTCCATTTTTTTCTGAGGGAAATAAATCATGTTGGGAACTTTGAAAACTCTTAATGCCCTACTTGTACCCCTCCACCATGGATGGGTTTTGTTTTAGGCCAAAAGATTTTCCGAACTTATGTCTAAAACCATGTCGCAGGCATCAGGCAGTGTTTCTAACACCTCACTCTCTGTGAGGAAGCTTTGAGAAGACCCAAAATAGCACTATAGCATGTTCTGATGTTCCTGATAGCATTGTCCCATTTTCAGCTTTTTCAACTTACAGTAAGGTGCCATTGTTGTAAATGAAGATACATTGTTAATCTTATTTTGCTCTAGCTGAAAATCCTCCAGAGATGTCTGCATTTGCAGATGATTGGCTTATTTTCCTGCATCTTTATCTAAGATTATATTTCCTCACTAAGCCCTGCAACTTCCAGGCTACATTCATTTTAAAAATACATTTTGCCCAAAAGATTAACTATTACTATAAGTGTCTAATATTATAACAAAATGCTAACAGCTAATAATGAGGCCAATTATTATAATTGGGAGCAGCTGTGGCCTAATGGTTTTGAGTCGAAAACGTTGGAGAGGTAAGTGAACAGAGCTTTCCCCTCCCACATCCATGACTGAAGTAACACTTCAGAATCAGAATCAGAAAAACTTTATTGTCCCTGAGGGAAATTGCTTATGTAGCGACTGCAACATAGAGACAATGACATAAAAATAACATGCATCCTATACTAAAGAAAATACAAAGGTAATAAATATAAAAGGTAATAAAAATACAAGTTAAAGAGAAAACACAGTACTACAAATACAAGGTAGAAAATAAAAAGGTCCTATAAATACAAAGGACCCCCTAGGGACAGGTGTGCTGCCTATTGGTGAGTATGTTCACAGGTGTCATTGATGGGTTCAATGCAGAGGATTCATTTTTTACAGTGTGAATGTTTTTCACTTTCAGAATGTAATCAGTTGTGCGATGTAAAAACATTGAACTGGTCAGATGTCTGGTTCTTGTCATTGTAGTTCTGGACTGTTTATCTAGAATGAAATATTTCCTGTCCAACCTCTCCGACTCATTTTACACATAAACAATGTAATTTTTTTCTCATTTTCACTCCTGTAAGTGACTTTACCAACAACAGTTTGTGCAGCTTTAGAATCAGGCCAGGTTGGAAGCTGTTCTGAAAATAGACTTAAATAGACAAAATGGACTTTTTTTTGCTGTTGTCCTAATCGATTCATCCAGGCTCATCTCTCTCTTATAAATTGTGAATATTGATAGCCATGAAAGGTGAAGCCTTTTGATTGGCCGTGCTATTGAAACATAAAGAAGGAAATGCCACGTTGTTGTAAAACCCTACGAATCTTGTCTCCATCAAAATCCCAGAGGAACAATTCTGGTCTCTCAGTTCACACTGAGCACTCACAGTGGCCCGAAGAAATTTGCTCATTACATTCTGCTTCATGCTGAAATTTAGCCATGGCACTTCACATCTTTAAAGGGCCCAGATCATGGAGGAAACAGATTTGCTTTTTTGGCACAAAAGGCCCTTGTCAGCTAGCAGTTGTCTCGAATTACAGGCATTGATGGTGAGACTGGAAGATGTCAGATTTGTAATATTTAGTTTACAAATGAAAGATATGTATATTATGTTCTTGTACCTTTGACACTTAAATGCTCATATCACTTTGATTTAATTATTGGCATGTCTCAATCTTGATGTAGGGTGTTAATGTTATTTGCCCATAAAGTTTCATTTCTCTTTTATTCTGTGTCTTACTGCATCTCCTCCTAAGGTACAGTGGTACAGAAATTAACACTCTGTTTTCCCAATCGACGGTCGCATGCATGTGTGTCATCTGAAGAGATGGAACCAGGATGTACTATAGGGAGCTGTGGGATACCACCCATATGGTGGTAACACCTAAATAAACAAACAAACAAAAAAAAAACCTGTACTGTAACGTGTTAAGTTGTATCACAGCTCTTTGTTTGTATATTTGATTATGCACATTGTTGTCTGTTGTCTATTGTTGTCCCTTTTTTATATAAGCAAGACTATATTATTTATATTATATTATTTATATTAAGCGACCTTGGGTTTTCGAAAGGCGCTATATAAAAATAACTTGTTATTATTATTTATTATTAAAAATAGATCGTTTTTAGGTTAACTTATAAATTGCTGTTAATTTATGGTGGGTTGTTAATTTATGCTATGTTGTGCTGCATGTATGTAGCACCTTGGTCCTGGAGGAACGTTGTTTTGTTTCACATTGTACTGAACTGTATTCGGTTGAAATGACAATAAAAGCCTACTTGACTACTTGACTTGATATGAACAGAACAAGTGCACAGCTTTCAGCAGGTGTTGATTTGGCCTCTAAATTTCCCAGATCTCAGTAAAAGAAAGAAGAAAAAAAAGATGTTAATGGTACTGATGATAATTAAATAATTAAACTGAATAAAAGATGTTGAATAGTGAAGACTCAGCACTATTAGTTTGCTGCTAATATGACACTGAAAACCCCAAAGACAGGCTAGGGGAAATTAGCATTCCTGCAAGGGTAGTCACTTCTTTTTGCTTTTTTTAAAATTAATTTGAAAAGAAAAATCATATTCCGTAGTTTTTTACCCCAGATGTCTAGTGTGGCAGTTTCTGAAACGGCAAACTATAACTTACATTAGGGGCGTTGGGGGCGGAGCATCAGCATATTGCAACAGGTGGCTTTGTATTCCATCCCAATCATGTCAAACCGAACCTGAAGGGGAGCTGCAGATGTTGATGCTGACCACAATGATTGTAATTTTTACTGTATAGCAAAAATAAAACAAATACATTTTTTAAATCCCCAAAAAAGAACATTTGAACATGAAATATTTTACTGCTTTTCATTCATTTAAAATCACAGTTTACATTTGTTGTTTTTTTTGTTACCTATGTACTTTTTATGACTTTTGTCATTTTTACCTTGTATCTTTAGTACTTTTATATTTATTACTTTTGTATTTTTATTAGTATAAGATGTATGTTTATTTTTTGTCACTGTCTCTATGTTGCAGTCGCTACATAAGCAATTTCATTAGGGACAATAAAGTTTTTCTGATTCTGATTTCTGATTCTGATTACAAATATTAAAATAAAAATATACGCTTTTATAAAAGGAGTAGTATTCCCCCAGTGTACTGCAAGTTTGTACTTGCTCTTATAATATTCAGAGATTTTATAAGACAGTCAGGGTTAGCAGAGTATATCCTGATTTTACATTACCTTGGAGAGAAGCCGTTATCTAGTTCATTTCCAAAGCCTTCATGCAAATTCATGTCCACAGGGCAGATTATGGTGATGCAGGGTTTTTAAATTAACGAGAGTATTTGTGATAGCACATATTCACGCCGCTCGTACTAAATGATTTAAGATTTCATTCTATCACAGTAGTTTAGAATATTATGAATTGCTAATAGTCCAGAGCCCTAATCAGTTTTATTATGAAGATTTATTGCATGTACAAGTCCCTCTGTGTTTCCAAGGGTCCAATTAAACTTCAGCATTTAGCACAGGCTGTCCCTCACTGTTTCCTGCTAAGTAATGTGTGAGACCTGCAATCTGATCCTAACGTATTGTAAGTTGATTGGACCAATAACTTTGAAAAGGCTTGTGATTTAGGTTGACTGGCTACTCTAAATTGCCCATTGGTGTGAGAGTATGTGAATGGTTGACTGTCTCTGTGCTGCCCTGCGATGGGTCCTGAGTGTCCCTTGGCCTATAATTAGCTGGGATTAGCTGTATCTTGCCTCTGACACAAATTAGATATGCAAATTAATAAATCAATAAATGCATATGGATTCTAGTAAAATCAATTCTGCTGTCATGTTCTGTGTCATTATTTGTAAGGTCATGTGAAAAAATTAGGACACCCCATTAAAAATGTAGTTCTCTAATAATTAATAAATGTTCCTATATTGTCTACTGCCTAATGTTGTTTTTATTTATACCTGGAACAAAAAGTGATTTAATTGCAGGTAAACTACAAAAATGTACCTTTATTTATTCATTAAACAAAATTTATCAACAAAGTGTGTATTTTTGGGACACCCTACCCCTAATATTTAGTGCTGAAATAAAAACCTACCAGTCTCTCACATCAAAGGAAAGTTTGCCCCACTCCTCAATACAGAATTTTTAATTTGTAAGATGTTTGAGGGGTTTCTTGCATGTACAGGCCATTTCGAGTCACAGCATCTCTGATACACAATAGAATTTGTGGTGGATTCTATGAAGGTGACCTGGCCAGGTGCTGCTGCAGCAAAGCATCCCCAAACCCTGACACTTCCACCTCCATGCTTCACGGTTGGTATGAGGTTATTTTCCTGGAATGCTGTATTTGGTTTACACCAGATATGTCCTCTGTTCTGTCCAAAGAACATTCTTCTAAGAAGTTCTCCAGAAGGAAATTAAAAAAGCCTTGACGTTTCTGTTAGAGAGCAAAGATTTCCTCCTTGCACACCTGTCATGCAAGTTCAAGTCTTTCTAAATGTAGAGACATGTACTTTCACCTCAACAGTAGCGAGAGTCTGCTGTACGTCCTGTGATGACATTTTAGGGTTTTTGGAGACTTCTTTTAGCCTCTTGCAGTCGGCTCTCAGGATGAACTTGCTTGGACGACTAGACCTGGGCATGTTGGCAATTGTTTTGGATCTTCTTCACTTTTAGACTATTTGCCAGGCAAGGGGAATGGCTGTTTACAAATTATTTGAGATCTATTTAAATACCTTACCAGACTTTAAATCTTCTTTCTAAAGGCCCCAGACAGCACTATTGATCTCGCCATGCTGTTCACTCTCACCTCAACAGTCAGGAGCCCACCAAACTAAATATCTGAGGTTTAAATAGTACAAAGCTCCTTTAAAATGCAGAGTAATTATGTTTTAATCATGTGCACCTGATGTGCTACACCTGTGTGTGATTTGATACATTTTAATTGGGACTAAAGGTGGGGGTGTCCTAATTTATTCCTCACCAGAAAACTAATTTTTGTAGAATTACATTTTAGAAAAGATTTTTCTTCAGTTTTAATTGTTTAATTGTATTACTTAAACTTATCCATAAGTCCATGGATGTTACAAAAACATCTTTTTATTCACATAAATATAGACATAGACAGCGCATTTGTCAGTGTAACTCATAGAATACTTTGAGGTGTGTTGCAATTGTTGGTTAGCACTGCCACCTGGAAGAATCAAACCCATTCTTTGGTTCAGGACTTAATTAGAAATCCCGATTTAATTTTCTTATCAATGGCAACAATGAACCTGAATGACTATAAAATGTGCAATCAGTTCTTTAACTCTTCAATTTTCAGTCTGAAAATGGTCCCCTTCAGGCATAGGATACTTCAGGATAACATTCATAATTGAATAAGGCAAACTGTTTAACTTTAAAAAAACAACACAGAAATGAATGTAAAAGTACTCAGTACATTTTTGCACAAAAGCTACTATATGCATAGTATAATTGCACAAAAACGTGCATGTGTGCACTACATACCTGCTCTTTTTTTTATTATTTCCTTATTTATTTTCTTTTTTATTAAGTCCTATATTTGTACAGGTATTTGTGTATTTGTTTTTATATTAGTATATAGAATGGATAGCATGTATCCTCGTGTGATCTGTCCAAAGAGTTGTCTAATTGTGCTGTTGCTTCATTGTATATGGTCAAGATGACAATAAAGCTCTACTTGAACTTGGGTAAATACAAGAAAATACTTAACACTTTGGGGCAAACAGATCTCTGACCTTCTTGTTGACTCGGATTTGGTCTTCCTTAACCATAACCCTTCTATACTCATAAATAACAGCAGAATGAAAGATCTATGTCCAGAACAAAGCTTCAGAAACTCATTCTTGCTTTTGTCCCACGGGGTTGACCAGTGTAATGGTCCATTAAGTGGACTTTCCCCAGAAGACGATTAAAGAGTTATGGTTGATTCAAAAAGCTGCTGCAAGAACTTTAACCAGGATCAAGAGCACCAAGCTCACTGCCCCAACTTGAATTTATTGACATTGGCTCCTGGTTAGTAGCAGATTTGGCTTTATTGTGTAGCTATCTGCCTCATGAACATAAGAACCCAAACATTGTTCTATGGTTACAGATCAGCTAGTTCATTCAAGTCCAAATTAAGCAAAGTATTTAGCCATTATATTCATATAATGATATTGAATATTTTATAGGTTTCATAAGCTTTCAATCACCACTGTAAAAGCACACTCAAACCAATGGCAAAATGTAGCAAATTCACGTGGCATATGGACTGTGGAAGGAAACGAGAGATTCTAATCAAATCCCAGAAATCTTCTGTCTGAGCAAATGAATTATGTTTTTTTTTTATGTATATATATTTGGTATCAAAATTTCAAAATCCATATTTTTCAAAGTTTAACAATTATTCAGATTCCACAATATTAGAAGGAGTAAAAGGCTTTAAAAATGGAATAAATGAGAGTTGTTGTTTTTTTTCAATCATTAGAAATTAACAAAAAAATTGTGTTTTTGCTATGACCTCTGGCTTCCCACTGCAGGCTGGTTCTCATCTCTCAATTGTATAGTCACTGGAGTCTAGTGGTGATATTTGATGATATTAAATTTGTTTTAATGGCTGCTACTAGTACAGAGACTGAAAACATTTAGGCCTCACCCATACCCACAATGTTGCAATTGCCATTGATTTGGGCAATTCTCTTAACTGTCTAAAAACTAAGCTGTTGTTTCCAAATGGTTAGAGTTAGAGTTTGTGAGTGAGGGGTTGTGGGTTTGATTCCCAACACAAGCAAACAGGCTGAAGTACCCTTGACCAAGGCACCTAACTTCCTACTGCTCAGAATTCTGAATCAGATAATCTACCAAACATTAAAATGTAAAAGTGCTGATTTTGCACTGAAAATAAAATAAATATTCTGATAGCATCTGGCAGCTATCAACAGCACTTGGGGAGCAGATGTAGCTCAATGTATCTTTCTGAAAGTTAACTCAGCAGTGTCTGGGTTGGCATCTGGACCTACAATCCAAGTGAAATCCTAGCATCAAGTCAAGTTAATTTTATTTGATAGCAGATTTTACAAAACAGCTTTACAGAATCTGAGTCTGAGCCCCTAATGAGTAACCAAAAGGTGACAGAGGCAAGGGAAACTCCCTTAACTGTAGGAAGTACCTTTGGAGGAACCTCAGAAGGGGAACCCATGCTCCTCTGCTCAATTTCTAAAGCTACTAAAACTAAAGCTACTCAGTGATGTGACTACAAATTGATCAGAAAAAAATTATCATTGACACATGACATGGCATACTCTTGTCCTGTACAAACATTTAACATTTTCTGGACTTTGTCTCACTATTTGTGTAAAATGTTTATGCTTTGTTGTACTTTTTCATCCAGATCTGATTACAAACATCAGTGCATATGCTTTATAATACATATAAATCAATATTTAATTTCATTAGTTTTTATCATAATAGGTCATTTTTTTGCTTTTGTTTCTTTTCATAAATCTCTCATTGGGTGCTGAAAAAAGGTTGATTTACAGCAAAATGAGACAACTGTATAGTGTATGTATCCTCAACTGACCACATGGCCTGACTTTGCTGTTCCAGACAGTATGACCTACTCATACTCCCACCATTTACACTGAGCGCACTCAGGGACAAACTGAGTCTTCTGATAGAAAGAAGTTACTGCTCCAGGGTCAGTCAGGCAGACAGAATGATCTTTTCACCTGCTCAGAGTGTGGATCGTCTCAGAAGCATCTGACATAAACAACAGTTTAATATCTGCAACATCTCATGGCATCCACCTCAATTAGTGCACTTGGGCCTGCTTGGTCAGCTATGAAATTTGTGTGTGTGTGTGTGTGTGTGTGTGTGTGTGTGTGTGTGTGTGTGTGTGTGTGTGTGTGTGTGTGTGTGT
>JBBIGC010050862.1:0-10000 GCA_037576955.1 Lepidarchus adonis | reverse complement strand
ACTAGAGTTTCAAAGGAGTCCTTGAAAACCTCATAGACATTTGAGGTGCCCTTGAACCTTTTAATCAATGCTAATCTTTTGGACTTTGCTATTTCAGGGAGGTTCTAATCTAAAGTACTAATCGCATGGGATTAGTTTTCCCTGGGTTGGTGCAATAATGTAATTATTATCATAGTATCTATGATTTCAGTCTCGTACGAATCCATCATGTCAGTAACTTTTCACAAATTGCGCATTCCCACAAAAATGGCGGCTTCTACCTACAATTAATAGAGCATGTTCTTCATTACGGTGGTTAAATATAGAAACACTTTTTCTGTGCTGAGGTTCTTTGTCAGTACAGAGGATTTTTAAGTATGAGGGTTCCTGAGGATTACTTAATACAGAGCATCTTCAGTTTAGAGCTTAATCTTTAGTATTGTGACTTTAATATAGATGTTCTTTTATATAGAGGTTTATCTTTAGTATGGTGACTTTAATATGGATGTTCTTTAATATAGAGGTTTATCTTTAGTATGGTGACTTTAATATGGACGTTCTTTAATATAGAGGTTAATCTTTAGTATGGTGACTTTAATATAGATGTTCTTTAATATAGGAGGTTTATCTTTAGTATGGTGAATTTAATATGGACGTTCTTTAATATAGAGGTTTATCTTTAGTATGGTGACTTTAATATGGACGTTCTTTAATATAGAGGTTTATCTTTAGTGTGGTGGCTTTAATATGGACGTTCTTTAATATAGAGGTTTACCTTTAGTATGGTGGCTTTAATATGGACGTTCTTCAGTTTAGAGGTTTATCTTTAGTATGGTGACTTTAATATGGACGTTCTTTAATATAGAGGTTTATCTTTAGTGTGGTGACTTTAATATAGATGTTCTTTAATATAGAGGTTTATCTTTAGTATGGTGGCTTTAATATGGACGTTCTTTAATATAGAGGTTTTTCTTTAGTATTGTGACTTTAATATGGACGTTCTTTAATATAGAGGTTTATCTTTAGTATGGTGGCTTCAATATGGGTGTTCATAAGATGTATGTTTATTTTTTGTCACTGTCTCTATGCTGCAGTCACTACATAAGCAATTTCCTTAGGGACAATAAAGTTTTTCTGATTTCTGATTTCTTCTGTGTAGAGGTGATGAAGAAAGTTTTTCGGTACAGTTATTCTTCTTCAGGGTGGATTGTGATGAGTGTTTTTGGTTCTGTCATTCTTTAGTTTTGTGGTGTTTCTTTTATATTCAGAGGGTCTTCAGTATAAAGTTTTATCTTATATAAAACTGTATACAGGTTTTCAGCATGGAGGTTATGGCAGTTCCTCTTCATCATTATAGATGTTTCATCTCAGTTTGCAAATTTTTTCTTATTATAGACAATTCTTCCAGTATTGAGGGTTTTCTGCAGTATGAAGTTCCTTCAGTATTCTCCACCACACATGTACCCATGTCAGTGTGAATACTGTGCTGAGAAGAGCCCATCAGCCAGATGAGATCTGGTCAGCAGTCTTTGGTCATAAATCGGTGATGTATGGGCTTGAGAGTGGCTGCAACCAGTCTGCTGACTGTAATTATACGTCTACATAGTAAAACTCTACGGTAGCTATTAAAGATCAAGGGAGGTGTTTCTAAGAAAATGCACTGCCAGTGAAGTTGCAGCATGTTGAATGTATTCCCTTTCAGTAAATGGTTGGCTGTGGTTGGGTTGTGATAATAATTACAATTGTTTTAAAAAATGAAAGGAAAGACAGTCAAGCTTTATTATCACAATCTACTGAACATTCTCACATTCACTGGAGTCAATGGAGTGGAAAAAGAAGCTTGAATGCTCCCTCACAATGAAGTAATCGATTTAGCTGTATCACAAAATCCCAATAACAAAAGACAGTAGTTCTATCTGCGTTTCCCTGGTTCAGTAGCGCTCCATAAGCTATATCCTCATTCATTCTGTAGTATAGCTTTCCCATTGCAGGATTAAAGCTTAATTAACTATCCATTCCCAAAGTGCAGAGACAAGGGCGCCACCAGGTTGCAATCAAGAGATGACAACGCCATAGAGAAATTACTCATTTAGTTTTCATCACGTGACCAGACCGGACAAGGCTGACAAGCAATAGCTAATAGCTAAGCTAATCTGTAGTCGTGAACGGGTTGACAAGATGGATGTTTACACATTCATTGTAGCTGCTGTTAAAATAACACTTGGCATTATTAAGACAGTTAAAGCTATAAACAATGTAGCGCAAATACATTTTAGACATTTTTTGTCCATTTATTTAAAAAAGCTATAATTGAGTCACAGTTCAGAAGGTCAGTTCAGTTCAGTCTCTTCTAGAGTGTCTATTCATTCATTTGAAATTCCTTTTATTTTCTCTAGTCATTGTCATGCAGTTCATTAACGTGCTCTCTATTCACTGGGAATTGATTGACTTGAAATGGATGGGATGCCGGCGCCGTCTCTGCAGATCAGAGTTTTAATCATGTAGTGTTTGGTGATTGTAAGTGCTTTTATTAATGCTCCTCTAATTTAATTGCAGGCCTGCCATATAAGCATGAGTAGAAAGTGTAAAGTGCGAAAGTTTCGGAAGGCCTCAGCAGTGGCATCGGAAGGACAAAACGGTTGACATTCAGAGCCATTGCCCCGTCTGGTAATTGTTTCTGGAATCTCAATTAGTTTCGCAGCTTGCAGGCTGCCACCGATATTATGGCCGCACTTGGCAGGAGCCAAGCGAGATGTGGTCCACCTCCCATTTGTCTCCAAAACAATGCAGCATTAGCACGGAGGGAGCTAGCCTCGTTATTCCAGCATTGTTTTCTGGTCTTGCTTTTTCCTCTTTTAGCTAAATTTAACCATTCGACTTACTTATTGATTACTGAAGAATCCATTAAGGCACTTTAGTCTGGAGCTCTGCAGTTATTAAAGGACTAATTTGGTGAAAATTTACATTTGCATAATGTCACCCTTTCCCCAAGTGCAGTCAATCGATCAAGACATGGTAGCTGCTCATATTTGCTCAGTCTAGTAACTGTTAATGCCAAGAATTAATGGAAGTAGTTACCGTTTATTTACTGTTTTTAATAAGAGTAAGAGAGTTTTTATTGACTGTATACTGTCTAACTGTCGGAGATTCTGATGACACCTCTCCATGTTCAGCCGCGTTAAAAAAAAAATAAAGTTAGTGCTCTGCATAGGGTCTCAGTAAAAATAGCGAAGCATGTTCTTCATTTTCATCTTAACCATATATGTCAAAGCAATAAAATAACGTCCTATTGGACCAAAGGTGCAGCACAATTAGACAACACTTTAAACAGATCACACAAAGATGAATCTGTACAATAAACTAAATACAGAAATACCTGTACAAATATCCAAACAGAAAATATATCTAGCAAGAAGAACTTGGGAGATGGAGACGCAATAGGAAGCCTATAGGACTTAGCGAGTAAGTAGTGTAAACATGCTTTTTATTTAGTACAAACAATATAACAGGTAATGCTAAATGAGGTGCAGATAGTGAAAAGAGCAGCATGTGTTTAGTTGCTGTTATTTCACTGGCATTATGTGCAAATTGCAGTAACATGGTATAAATATATTACATAGTATTAAAGCATTGATGTGCATTGACTGAAGGTATTTGCAAGTGTGGAGGTAGAGCAAGTTTCATTGGGTGCATGTTTGTTATGTTTTTTGTTTGTTTTTCACAGTGTGAATATATTAAGAAATGTAAAATATATCAAATGTGGCCTGTGCAAAAGTTTTGGCATCTGCTGTTGTTTGACACATTAGGACTGAGTCCAAGCCAGGTGTAAACTATTCCACCGTGCTGTTACCCTTCAAATCTCTTTTGCAATCTCATTGGGATTTTTTGAGGATCTGATACCAAAGACAATTGACACTTACAAAGCAAGAGAACAATATAGAAGATTCCTGCAAAATTAAAGAAAATGTGTGCACCAACCATGACTGGCCTGTGGGCTCGAAATTGTGTCAATTCGTTTGTTGTGGGGAAAAAATAGCAGCTGAAAAAGTTTCAATAAAAAATAAAAGTGTACTAAGCAACATGATGGATGAGGTTAAAGGGGGAAAGGTTAAGATCAATTTAGCACTGTTTTTTTATTCCGTGTTCAGAGGCCTTCTTGAAGCTGCTTATTGAGCTGAAAGGGTCTTAATAAGCTCTTCTTTGATTCTTGAGTTTTTCTACCAAAGACTTCGATGTGCATGCAATTATTTACCACCCTGTGATCATGAGAATCAAGGGCTTATTTCAGCCCTACCAAAAGCACTTCCTTCTCTGTCCCTCAATATAGGGAAAAAGATGAAAGAACATCGGCCTGTTAAGTTCTCCAAGGACAATTTGAACACTGCTAAAAGGTACATTACAAAACTGTTGTTCTGCCCCAACTGTTTTTGTTTCATTTATGGTCAGAAGCAAATGTTTTTCATTTAATTTGGTTTGACGTCTGGCATCCCATTCATCTTTCTCGAATGGTGAAGGGGTGACATTCCTTTCATATTTTTATATTCTACTGAATATTTTGCCACAGAAATGCAAATTTTCCATGGGTGTTGTTCTTCTATGTCATTTCTGTAGATGAATGTGGAAGAGTATTTTGTATTTTGTTATTTTAAAGTTTGGACAGCACGGTGGCACTCCCTGTATCTGTGTGGGAAATTAGCCAGGAACTCCAGTTTCCTCCCACAGTCCAGGGACATGTACATGAGTTGAACTGAAGATACTACATTGTCTCTGGGTTGTGACAGTGTACGTGAGTGTGTCACCAGATCACTCAGATCAGCGAATCAATCAGCATTTGGAGATTCCATGCCCATGTGGAATCAAACACCATTCCAAGCTTTTCTTTTTTATTCTCCTTCTTTGGTGGAACAAGCCTCCCAGAAACATCAGACTCTCTCTACCATCAAGAAACACCTCAAGACTCAGCTGCTCTGTGCCTGTTCATCTTACTTGCAACACATATGTAACTTAATGTTTTGGGAGTATGTCCTCTATTTATGTGAGTGAATGTCCTACACTCATACTTGTTATACTACTGGACAATTATGTAATAATACTCATAACTTATGTTGTAGAATCTTCCGTCTACATCTAAATTACTTCACTTATCTGAAGCGCTTAATGACAAAGCAGAATGTCCTGGACTCTTTTTTATCACTACTAGATCACTATAGTTCTTGTTGTTCATGCTGTAGCACTTGCTGATTTTAATAGACTTACTTATAGCACTTAATGATAACGTGGAATGTGTTATTCTCTTTCTAGCCTCTCTGACAGTAACGTTGTAGCGCCTGCACTGTATTCTCTGACTAAGAGGAATGTGTTGAACTTCTTTGTAACTCTCACATCAATGTTGTCAGGTGCCAACGAATGCTTGATTGTTCCTGTACCTCGAAGTCGCTTTGGACAAAAATGGCTAGATGAGTGAAGGATTCCATTAGTTGTGTGGTCGAAGCCAAGATTAGAAAACAGTTACCTACCTCCTGCTTACAACATACATTTCCAAAATATCATTTTCTAGTATTTTACTTAGGGGCAAATTTTTATCTTTTTGTTTATCTTTTGTTGTTGTTGTTTATAATATTTATTTAATTAATTTATTTATTCATTTATATATTTTTTAGGAATGTAGGAATGTGCTAACTGTATTAATTTTAAGGGCCATTATAATATTAGTATAATTTGATGGTAGGTTCATTATTATTTTCTGATGAATTGTATATTTTAAATTATGTCTTATATTAACATTGCAGTTGCTATTAGCATTGGCCACAACAATGTATCGCTTATCATTATCATCTTAACATAATATAAAATGTGGTTATTTCATTGTTTGGCATATTAGTTGATGCAAATAGGTGATTTATTTTAGAAGCATTTTATTATTTAACATTTCTTGAAACCCTCTGAAGCCAGCTGATTACACAATGGCAGAGAAACTACCTTTAGCAGTCACATAAGACAGATTAGGACAAAGTTATGAGGACGGATACAACAGCAATATGTTCATAGTGGGTTTGAAGAGAGAGTTGAAGTGGTTTGGTGTGGTTGCCTGCCTAGCTTTAACTAATATTGGAGTTTAGTAATATTATATTATATATTTGTATTACTTTACTGCTGAGTAAATATAATATCTAAAAATAGGTAGGTTAGCTTAGGCGCACTGAGAACAGTAGTTAGCAACTGTGTGATAGTGTTGCTTTTCGACTGAGGATTTTTAATGTATTAGATACCATAGCTTACCATAAGTTAGCATTGGCTACTGTATACAACAGACTTACTATTACAAAGAATTAAACATGGTATTGTGAATACAGTGTTGATATTTATTGTGTTACCTCTCTGGTGCTTCTCTAAGTAACAAACTTCTGGCACAACTGATGGAAAAACTGGCGTTAATTCTTTCATCTGTATCTGTGTATGCAAGATTCATGATGCTGAATAGAATATTCTGCAGATTGTGTCCTTGCTTCACTCTGCTTTTCCTTTGTTTTTCCTTCTGAAAACACTCTGTAGAACAACATTATACGCTTTGCAGTGCAGTATGAATGCTTTTGTGAACTGACTTTCAACAGAGTGAAAGGTCTTTATGGCGACTGAGTATAAAGAGACCGATGCTGTTCATTTATTACTGATTTCATGTCAGATTTTCCTCTTATTTTTTTATAGAAATTAGTTATTTTAGGGTCTACTTGATGTTCCATGCCACAAATCTGCATCTCAACTAGAACAGTTCACAATTGTGAAGAACCGCATTAATTTCCTATGCCAATTCTCAGGTATTCGTCA
Organism: Lepidarchus adonis; assembly: GCA_037576955.1. Classification (NCBI taxonomy): domain Eukaryota; kingdom Metazoa; phylum Chordata; class Actinopteri; order Characiformes; family Lepidarchidae; genus Lepidarchus; species Lepidarchus adonis. The sequence continues at coordinate 3,196 of JBBIGC010050862.1, read as the reverse complement.
TCGTTTCTGCCATTCCGTGTGAAGTCTGTTCACTTCATTATCTGTCATTGCTCAGCTCACACCATGTTTGCTCATATCTGCTGTTGTCCCACGTTGCAGGAAAAACAAACTGTGCTTGTGAAGGTCTAAAAATGTGGGGACCGCACATTGTTTGAGCCATTGATCTTCCTGAAGCAGTCAGCAGCACTGCGACACACCCAGAATCATTCTGGATGCTGAATGTGTAGCAGGGGTGTAGTGTGGGGGCAAGAAGGGGAGGAGAAAGAGAGAAAGGGAGTAAAGGGAACCGACAGAGGGAAGAAAGAGAGAGAGAGTCAGGTGGGAGGGAGAGAAGGGAAGTTTAAAGAAGAGAGACACTGGGAAAAAAGGCATGAGAAATAGAGAGTGATAGATAAAGCAAAAGAAAGAGAGGGATAGAGAAAGAGAAGGGGATGGTGGAACAGAGAATAAATAGAAGGTTGGATAAAAGATGGATGGATAAGAAAAAAAAAGAAAGAAAGAAAGAAAGAAAGAAAGAAAGAAAGAAAGAAAGAAAGGATGGATGAATGGATAGATAGAAAAGAAGAAACAAAGAAAGAAAGAATTGATAGATGGATGAGAAAGAAAGAATGAAAATTTATGGATGGTTTAGTGATTTCCGATCATTGTGAACACACCACTGCATACAGTCACCACAACGAAATTTGTCCTCTGCATTTAACCCATCACACGTGCACACATGGAGCAGCAGACGGCTATCAACAGCACCTGGGGAGCAGTGGGGACGGTGCCTTGCTCAAGGGTTCCTCAGTGGTGCCCAGGCTGAGAAAGAAAGAAAGAAAGAAAGAAAGAAAGAAAGAAAGAAAGAAAGAAAGAAAGAAAGAAAGAAAGAAAGAAACACTTAGGCTGTCCCAGAACAAAGTGGGAGAGAGACAGACAGACAGACAGACAGATAGAGAAACAGAAGTTGTGTAAGAATATTCAATATTTCATCTTAAAAGTAAAAGAATCACAGGAAATATTGTTTCTGCGTCTGTGTGTGTGCATGCGTGCTTGTGTGTGTGTGTGTGTGTGCGTGTGTGTGTGTGTGTGCTTTCCTGACCCACACCACAAGCAATTAGACAGGAGGCGCCGCTGCATCGTGTCACTAAATTAACAGCTGTTTTGCATGGTAATTGAAATGAATCCCAGCTGACCAGGAGGAAGCCAATTAACTTTCCTCTCTGCTCTGAATGGCCGGCACTGGGGGAGTCATTTGCTTGCTCTGTCTTGATAAACGAACGCTCATGTGCGTATGATCACTCCCTTTTTCTTTTCCCATTTTTACATTTCCCTGAGTTTGTCTTGATTTATGCTAGACACTTTGTGTCGTCGTGTTGTGTCATTTGCGTCTTTGTCCCCGGGACACGTACCCTCTCTGCCAACAATGAGACAAAGCATGCTAGCTCTTTAGCTGATACATTGCTAATGCTCTTTAGCATCTCTGCTGCCACTTGCTGAACTGTGTCATCTCATTTGTACTGTGACAAGATGCGTCAAAGGCGAAAAGGGCTCATCCATGGTACTGCTGTGGGTTGTTGAAATTATTGTTCATCAGTTGGCACAGTGCTATGAAGCAGCAAGGCCCTGCATTATGGATTAAAGAGCCGTTCCACCCTAAAATCTATAATTTAACATGCAACTCCTTTGAAAGTTTGGGGGAAAGTAACTGACACTGGCCAGCGCTTTGTAGCTGCAAGTGAAGCTAGAACAGGATTTTACCATTGAGCTGCAAGTGAGGTCTTCTACATAGTTCAGTCCAGTTTGGGGACTAACTTAACCAACAGTGTCTCTGAGATGTTCAGCAGAGCATGTGTCTGAGTTAAGCAGAAACACCTCTTCACCTCCAATTTACAAATCCAACTCAAAAAACGAGTAACAGAAACATATGGGAAACACTTCACTCTTCAGTGTCTACAGATTAAGGTGATATACTTGGGATGTACCCTCAGATGAGTAAGATGCAGAGACTAACTCTCCTCTGGGATTAATAGAGTATAACAAATAAAATAATAATTAAACATATTCGATTGTTCTTGCAGTTCTTATGTTTTTCAGATGATTTGTTAGGAATATTTGGCCCAAGGAAGACCTACAGAAAGGTCTGCTGCAATGAAGATCTAGCTTCATCTAGAAAAGCATTGTGAAAGGCCTACTGCAAGGAAGACCTATAGGAAGGCCTACTGCAAAGAAGGCCCACAGAAAGACCTACTGCAAGGAAAACCTACAGGAAGGCCTACTGCAAGGAAGACTTACAGTTAGGCCTACAGGAAGAACTACAGGTCTATAGAAAGATCTACAGGAAGGTATACAAGATGATACACAGGAAGACCTACAGGAAGGCCTACTGCAAGGAAAACCTACAGGAAGGCCTACTGCAAGGAAGACCTACAGTTAGGCCTACAGGAAGAACTACAGGTCTATAGAAAGATCTACAGGAAGGTATACAGGATGATACACAGGAAGACCCACAGGAAGAACTACAGGAAGACAGACAGGAAGAATTACAGGAAGACCTACAGGAAGAACTACTTATGTAAAAAGCATAAAAAACCCACATTCCATATAGAAAAGCAGTGTCCCAGATACTCAGACTCAAGATCTGGAAATAGTCTGATAACACTGATTAAACTAAAATAGCCTTTGTGAAGGGCCTAGTGAAAACACATTTGTTAATCCTTAATCAAAATTGGTTGATAATATTGTTACCATTGGACCCCAGTTGTAAATCAGTGTGGAAAAACCCAGAATGAGTAATATCATTGTACCAAATTTGGACATAACAGTGGAAACAACAGAAGCAGGTGGTATCATTGTATGCGTCATGAAATATTGGTATTGGTATATATCATTTGTAGAAAGCAATGATGTAATTAGAGGTGGAGATGATGCTTGAAACACTATTAAAAAGTCTATACGGAGATGCGTATTTGTGAATGCACTCTCCAGGGACCTGATTGAGGACCACTTCAATAAAACAGGTCAGCAACAATTCCTTGACTAATTTTGACTCTGAAGAAGTCATAGTCTAGATTCATCTTAATGTTTCACTACAAATAAAATAACTTTTTGGTAACACTTTACTGTAGGGTAGAGTTCACACAGCTAGATAGATAGATAGATAGATAGATAGATAGATAGATAGATAGATAGATAGATAGATAGATAGATAGATAGA
>JBBIGC010050805.1:0-11411 GCA_037576955.1 Lepidarchus adonis | reverse complement strand
ACACACACACACACACACACACACACACACACACACACACACACACACACACACACACACACACACACTCCCCTTGGCCAGTTCAATCACTGTCCCCCAACATCTATCACCCCCCTGCAGTCATGTTTGGTGCACCTGCCCCTTCAATGTTCTCTGCATGACCCTGGTGACCAGAGCTATGTAGTAGCCAGTCCAGCTCCTTCTCGCAAGGTCTGGCAGAACTATTGCAGTACAAAACTGTTCAATAACAATGAACTAAACATTTATATGTTCATATATTTAAACATTTCTAAGCACAATAATACCTTTATTTTAATGTATATATTTCTTAAACATCACAACAAATGAAATAACACGTTTAATAAAAAACATACTGAGGTTGTTACTGCAATTTCGCAGATACACTATATTGCCAAAAGTATTCGTTCATCTGCCTTTACACACATATGAACCTAAGTGACACTTCATTCTTAATCCATAGGGTTTAATATAACATCAGTCCTCCTCTTGAGAGAACAAGAAACTACTACCATATGAATATATTATTGCACATGTTGAAAATTAGTAGTGGTAAATACTATTAAGTTGATTAAGTCATTATGTTATGTAGTGAAGAGACATGTTGTCCAAGTGGAATATTGCACATGAAGACAATAGACCAGCTTGTGATGGTAGTATGGTGGTAGTGTTTTAGCACCTGGTATTACATTTACATTTACAGCATTTGGCAGACGCCCTTATCCAGAGCGGCGTACATGGTGAGCAGTTGGGGGTGAGGTGCCTTACTCAAGGGCTCTTCAGCTGCTGTCCGGTTCTGAGAATCAAACCTGCAACCCTTCAGTTACAAACTCACTTCTCTAACCATTGGGCTATGGCTATGGTATGACCATTGCACTTGTTGCACATAGTAAATATACATAATTGATAATTAGCCTGTAATAAAAGATTTACAGTAAGGAGCAGCAGGTTATTGCCCTTATATATTGCATGGTTGTATGACTGAGGGAGGAGTTGTGGATTCTGATGGCAGTGGGATGGCAGGATTTCCTGTTTCGTTCCGTGGAGCATTTTAAGCTGGTGATGTGACTGAATGTGCTTCTTGTCTTATAGGAGTTTAGCTGTTCAACAGAAAAGGTCCAGCACCCAGACTTGTCTACTATGAAGCCATGTTATTGCAATAGATGCAGTTTAGCATTGTCTTGTTGAAGTTTTCAAGTTATTTCCTGAAAAATACATTGTCTGGATGGTAGCAAATGTTGCTCTAAAATCTTGAAGGTGCCTTTTTCAGACGTGCAGGGACTCCATAGGCACTAATGGACCCTTACATCAGCAAAGATGCAACTGAGCACTGATAACAAGTTGGGTGGCTTAAGTCTGGAGGATGTGGTGTCCATATTCTCTAAAAATAAAATAACATTTTATTTGCCCAACCACAGAAGAGTTTTCCACTTTGCCTCAGTCCATTTCAAATGAGCTTTGCTTCAGAAGATAACTGGAATATGTTAACATGTGGCTTCTTCTTTGCATGATGGAGCTTTAACCTGCATTTGTGAAAGGCAAACCTGTGTTTATGGGCAGTATTTTCTGGAAGTGTTACTGAGTCCATGTGTTTAATGCAGTGCCACCACATTTTTTTGCAGATTGGTTTACCTCTGTCCATCTTTACTTATAATAGACTCCTTCTCTTTAAGATGCTCTTTTTATAACCCAGTTGTATAATTGACCTGTTGCCTGTTGTCCTAATTTGATGCAAAATGTCCCTCCAGCTATTTCTTTTTAGTACATTTTTCCAACCTCTTGTTGCCCCTTTCAAACTTTTGCTGAATTCAAAATGAATCAGCATTTTTCATGTAATACCAATATGTCTCATTTTCAAACTTTTGTTTTCTACGTTTTATTGTGAGTAAAATGTGTGTTTATTAGATATTCAAGTCCTTGCCCTCTGTTTTTATTTACATTTTCATCTACTTGCTTTGCATTAGATGTTGGAACATTGCTGTGAAGATTTGATTGACTTCAGCTATGAGAGGATTAGTGAAGTCTGGTGATGATATTGAATTCTTTAACAAACACCACTTCAACTCACTCCGAAGACACCGGATAGGGTTCATCACACCAGAGAACACAGATCCACTTCTTTGCAGCTCAGGGCTGGAGGGGCTTTAAACCCCTCAAGCTGAAACTTGACTTATGGCATAGTGACATAACTTTTGAGGCTGTCATTCAACTTTAAGAAGATGATGGGTACTTTTAACAGAAAATTATTATACCTAATTATACCTAATTCATTTTATTATCGCATAGCGTAGGCAGTCCTAATTGAATTACATTATTCACTGCTGGGCCTTTTTCACGGCATCATTATTTCAGTTTTGGGAGGAAACATCATAGTAAAATTGTCAATAAAATGTTCCAATCAAAAACATTTTTATCTGCGGTATCCAGTAGTTGAGTTGTAAAAACAAATCAGGGGGCATGGTAAATTTTATCGTTTATTAGACATATTTTATGCTGATGGCAGTGCACATGGTGGAGACCAACCACCATTTTTATTGTTGTTCAAGCAAATACATAATTCATATATTCTACTATCCTAAAACAACATGCATGGTGTGGATGTTATGTGTCATTGATCCGGAAGCTCCTCAGAACTGGAGTCAGTCCCCTGGCTGGAACAACCATCACATGCTCCATAGTTCGGGTCAAATGCAGACACGCAGCTGCATACTCACAACACTTTTGGTAATTCATCTATTAAAATTCAAAACTAAACCTTTTTAGTAAACTAGTGTAATTTTTTTTAAATCAGTAAACTGAGGTAAATTTGATTTATGTTTGCCCTCTCGCTCATGGTATTTTACTCAATAGACCAGGGGTATTCAACTAAAATTGAAAGAGGTCCAATTAGAAAATGTCTTGGAGCAAAGGTCCAAAAGACCATAATGTCTAAATATTTAGTTCTATGAAAATCTGCATGTAATTAATACCTAACTGTCAAAACACTTGGAGCTTTATGCATGGCTTCATCTAGCTGGGTCAGCGCGTCCTTTGTCAATATTTTACTTTTCTTTCAGGCAGACGAAGCTGACATGAGTATTTTTAGCACAAAGCTGTTTTTTTGTTCCACTGTACTCATGGATTCTTTCACCATCCCTCCATCAGTAAATGGCTTTATGTGTTGACTCTGAGGGAAAACTAATTAGCACTTTGTTGGACAGTGAACATGTGGCTCAGAGACGATTTATTTTCTGTGATCTTACTTTAGATTTTGGTGGGAATGTTTGTTCAAAATCTTTATGTTTTGTCTGGTAATGTCATTTCACATTAGCACTTTTGATAAGTGCCACGGTTTCCGAACATATGAGACACACTGGTTTAGTCCAAGTGGGAAATATGAACAGAAATTAGTCTCTTCATTCCGGATTAAATGTTCTATTTGCTCTGTCCACTTTTCTTTTTTTGGAGAACTTTCCCTTACTTTTATCTCCCTTTCTGTCTCACCCATCATCCGTCGCAGTCGTGTGTATCTGTCCATTTCTCCCACGCAATCTTGTGTTTCTCTCTTTCTCTACGTGCATCACTATCGTGATGTTTGCTGCCTGAAATGCACAGACTTGATTGGCTGAAAAGTGGCACGTGGCTTAACCCGCTGTATTTGGTCTGTGCGTTATTTTGGCTTCTGAATCAGTACCGTAAACACACCAAAAGCTACGCCAGTGAAAACAGAACCGTAGCTTATACTGTAAATACCGGTAATAACTTCTGGTTTTGGCTGTGGGGTTGGGGCGTATGCAACAACTTCTGGGTCCTAGTGTCCTCTCCAATAGCCGTAAGCATTCATTGATAAAATAGCACAAGGGATGGAACGGGAGGATGTTCGTTTTAGAAGGGGGGTGATTTTGACGTGTTTTTTCAGGGGGGATGACATCCCCACTCATCCTCCCTCAACTCGATTACTAGCGATATCTATTTACAATCAAACCTGTTATCTCAACCCTGTTATCTCGCCTACCCGCCTGTTGCCATGAAAGTCTCCAGGACAGATTTTCTTCCATGTTATTTACCCCGTTACGTTAGCTTGCCAACACCGCCTTTCACCAAATTTAAGGCCCGGACCAATAGGGGTGAGCTAACAAGGTTTGACTGTATGTATGTTTTAGCAAATTCGCTGTTGGGTTGAAACCCTCAGATGTCAGATGAACCACTTGACTAATTTAAAAAAAGCTATTCTGGAATCAACCAATCACATTGTCTTTTTGGTCTTCTGACTTTGAATCTGAGCCCTTTCCAATCATTGTATGCCCATGTTAAAGCTAGTACAGCTCATTAATTTAAGTGTGTTATGCCATTAGCTTAGATCTGTTTTTGTTATACTTATTTGTAAACTGCTGCAACATGAGGTGATGATAGTGGATAAATGGCTCAACAATGGGCCTGAGAATCTTGTGACTGACCATGATCAGGTGCTGCCTGCAGGATTTCAGACATAAGAGTGAAAAGAATAATCAGAAGAGTTGTCCAAGAGCCAAGGACCATTTGTGGAGAGCTTCAGAAAGACCTAGAACAAGCAGATACAAGTAATGCACTTATCATGGCCTATATGCAAACTCACCACACAAGACCCTATTGTTGAAGAAAAAGCATGTTCCCGTGTGTTTAAACTTTACTGACTAGCACTTAGACAAGCCTGTAAAATATTGGGAGAATATAGTCTGGTCAGATGAGACCAAAATTGAACTAATACCATACTGTATTTCCTCTACAATAGGCCATGGCTTATACAGTACATTGATTTTGCAAAACTGGTATTAGTTGCGGCTTGTTTAAATGGGACAGCTTAAAACATGAAAACACATTCACTAAAAGTATAATTCAGTAAACCGTTCGAAAGGTCAATATAAAACAGGGAGTATGGAAAACTAGCATCGGTTAGCAGTTAGCCTAGCCATCATGCTAGGTCTCGAGGTTGTCTAAATGTAGCTTGTGATTAGCTTTACTAAGTATAACCTCAAAATCTGGTTATCATATTCTGGCGAATAAGACAAATAAATTCCTTTTGGTACATTACATTACATCCTAGTCAGTGACTACGGCTCTAAGACTACAAGAGAAGCTCTGCTTCCTCTAGTATGTCAGAAAATAAATGTTTAAATATGCACTGTCGTATTCATATTTTAACTTTAGAAACATATTCAACTTCATGATGCGCTTGTTCATATTCATCTATGTATCATAGATTGTCTGACGAAATTTATTTCTCATACATTCCTGTGGCAGCAAAGTGCATTAACACATATTGAAGCGTAGCTTCACTGGACGTTTATGAGGCAGCACAGAACAGCTTTTTTACTGCAGAGAAGCTGAGCGGTTATTGTATAAATGCAACGGAATCGTCACTTCCAGGGAAGCTCAGCTTCTCTGGGAGTCAATGGAGCAGTGGGCGGAGCAGGATGCTGGGCTGATGAATGCTGATTGGACAAACTGTCTAAATGGCAGAACCCACTTTTGATAAATGTCATTTTTATGTTCACCAGCGCTGCAGCGCCAAGCGGATTGGCAAACGAAGTTGTGAGACTACCTGTTCCACGTTATGCGTTATTTGCTGGTAATATCTACAATTTCTGTTTTTATACATCATACTTTAAATTAAAAATCGTTCTTGAATTTGCCTGTTTCAGCTTGTTAGTTGTTTTTTCATTAAAATCTTCAAAGTAGCTCATGGAAGAAGACTAGTCACCTAGCAAGCTGTACATTATGGCATACAGTGCAAATACTGTTCACTTGCATTTGGAAAAGCTATTGAATAATCTTCCTCATGAGGAGAGACTTGGACTTAAACAGCTGGACCGACCAATGCCCAAGATTGATTTGTTGCATAAATCAGGGAATAATAACAGGTCTTTTCACCTCTCCTGGTATGACGAGGTGAACTGTTTCACTGGAAGTGCTGTGACAAAGAAAATACTGTTGGGCTCTTGATGAAATCTCAGAATTCATGTACAAATAACTTACATTTTATGAATCAGGCCTAAAATGAGCTTCCTCTGTTTGAAGGACATGCAGCAGCCACTGATCCTAGTATATAAACTAGGAAAAATTTAACAGAAATAAAAGGAGCAAAAGTTTTTTGCTGGCTGGGAAAAGATGAGTTTTAGATCATTTCCGTTTCAATGACCGGAGGGTAGAAGTACAGCAGTACAGGGATGTTAATCATCCATCTACATGTACATACTTCAGTATAAAATTAGCAACATTAAAATGCAGAAATGATTAAACATCGTCAATTGAGACCTGTGCTGCTTTGCTGTCAATAATGTCCGACACACGTTAATCTCGGAGATTGCATAAAGTGCATGCAACTTAAATTCTGCAGTTTAGTTCTTGCGCTCCGGGATGATATCAGAAAATTACAGTTTTGCACAAGCCCCCAAGGGTGTATCAAGATAGATACTTCTACTTCAGATCAGTAAATTCAGTAACACTGTGGCTAATAACATGGGGCAGCTTATTTCGAACATACCGCCAAGAAAACTCACATTTGGTTTCAGAGACAGAAAATGAATGAAGAATGAAGAATGAGCCAAAATCACAGCTGAACAATATATGTGACTAGTTTCTCTATACAATAGGCATCTTGAAGAATTCAACAAAGGGTTTTGTATGTAATAGTAAATACATTTCAGTAAACATCTTCAATTTTCTACCCCTTTGTCATTCCATTTTATTACACATAACTTGATGTATGAGCATGGTTTGATTTCTTTGCATGTGTGGATTGGATGCGTTGTTAGTGATATCTGGTGGGAATTTCATGTCAATAGCTCCTTTAGAAATATATTTACTTAAAAAATTGGTGACATGTTCAATACTTATTTTGCCCAATGTACCTGGTTCAACTTGTCTGTTCATTGAACAGCACCAGAAGTGAAGGAGAGAAATCGCCAACATGTACTGGGCATTCGCTCTCTAGATGTTAAGGAAGGTTTAATGATTTTTCTGCTCAAACTAACCTAATTCAACCCATTAAACTAATTCAACCCATTAAATGCCAGGGTTGAACCCTGTGATGAACCTACTCCAAGATCTGAACTGGCCATGTTTCTATGGTCATTAATCTACAATACTTGATCACTGCAAATCAGACGTTATTGACTTGTAGATGCGGACGTTGATGGCAGACATTGTATGCCCATTGTGCACATAATGCCGTGAGAAAATCACCCTAATTTTCCCATTTAACACTAATGCAGCTGCCAACCTGAACCATGCTACTGCTGCCATCTGCTGTACCTGCATTCAAAACAACAACAACAACAACAACAACAACAACAATGACAATGATAATAATAATAATAATAATAATTATTATTATTATTATTATTATTATAAGAAGAAGAAGAAGAAGAAAAAGGAAGAAGAAGAAGAAGAAGAAGAAGAAGAAGAAGAAGAAGAAGAAGAAGAAGAAGAAGAAGAAGAAGAAGAAGAAGAAGGCATAGCATTGAAGTAAGAAAACAGAGTAGTGAACAGAAGAGGATATACCCCCTGAGTGGCAAAAACACTGATTAATTAGTTTGAAGCAACTCTCTGCACTATGTAAGTTCAAATTTTGTGTTTTACACCCACATAGTGCAAAATATGTCCAGTGGCTCATTGTCTGGTGCAGGAGCCCATATGTTAATCAGGAATGGGGAAAACACTTTTTCACACCACTGTATATACATACAGCTTTATGAAAGTTTGGACACCACTTAATAAATAACAGATTTTTGTGATTTTGTAATTGAAAAGATGTAAACACAGTCTCTCCATGACATGGGAATAAATTCAAATTCAAATTCAAATTTTATTTGTCACATACACAATCATACACAGTATATGATGTGTAGTGAAATGCTTTGGCGACCGCCCTGACCACAGATTACAAAACACACAGATTAAAATATATATATATAATATACACTATTTTCAGCAAACATTGATGCATAGTTATTTTTATGCCATAAGTTGAACAAAAAAACCCCAACAAACATTATTATGGCACTGTGCAAAAGTTTGGGTACCCTACATAATCAGTACTTAGTAACACCTCCTCTGGCAGATATCACAGCTTTCAAATGCTTTTTAGAGCTAAAAGCCTTTCAGTTCTTATACTTGGGATTTTCTTCCATGTACTTTGGTTGTCTTGCATGCACAGTTATGTTAAGATGTTAAGATCTACCCACAGATTTTCAATGTTAAATCAGGAGACTGTGATGGCCATTCCAAAACCCTCAGCTTGCGTCTCTTGAGGTTGTCCATGGTGGATTTCGAGGTTTAGGGTCATTTTCCTGTTGTAGAAGCTCATTCTCTTTTCAGCTTCAGGTTTTTTTCAGATAGTGTGATATTTGCTTTCAGAATATACTGGTATTTACTGGAATCCATTCTTCCCTCCACCTGTGTAATCTTTCCCGTGTCAGTGGCTGCAACACAACCCAAAGCATGACAGATCCACCCCCGTGCTTAATGGTTGGCAAGGTGTTCTTTTCATGAAATGCTGCTACTTTTTAATTCCCAATGTTTTAGCATAACATTGTTATGGCATTGTGCAAAGGTTTGGGCACCCTAAGTCTTGGATTCTTTTTACAAGGTTTCAGACCTTAATCAGCTCATTAGATTTGCTGTATGGCAACAGCTGTCATTAGTAAATGTCAAATGGCGCCAATTTAAAAGCTTTACAAATACCCTGACTCTTGAAAACTTGAGCACACACTCAACAAGCATGGGTTCCCCTAATCCAGGGGTGTCAAACTCCAGTCCTGGAGGCCGGTGTCCTGATGATTTCCCTGCTCAGACATACCTGGTTCAAATCACCTGTTAATTACCAGGTTTAGTAAGTGTGTATGAGGAAGGAAATTACCCAAATGTGCTGGATACCAGCCTCCAAGACCTGAGTTTGACACGCGTGCGCTAAGCAACTGTGTAAGACTGTGAAAATGAACATTATTGATGCCCACAATGCAGGAGCAAAATGCTGTCAGTTTGCAGTTTCCACAGTGAGAAATGTAATTAAGAGATGGCAGTTCAGGGGAACTGTAAAAGTCAAGATGACATCTGTAAGATCAAAAAAACTCTCTGAAAGAGCTGCTCATATGCTGGTCAGAAATACAAATACAAATCCCCACTGACTGCAAAAAACCTGCAGGAAGATTTAGGAGTGGTGGTGCACTGTTCCCCTGTGCAGCTGCACAGACAAGACCTTAATGGAAGAGTCAGCAGAAGAAAACCTTACCTATGTCCCAATCATAAAATCCAAGGTCAGAAGTATACAACAGATCATTTTGCAGGAAGAATGAGAGAAAATCCCAAATATAAGAACTGAAAGACTTTTACCTCTAAAAAGCATTTGAAGCTGCCATAATAATGTTTTTTAAAATCTTTGTCATGGCATAAAAATATTGTGCATTTTTCCATTTCCTAGAGAGACTGTGTTAACATCTTTAAAATTAAAAAATGACCAAAATATGTTATGTATCAAGGGGTGGCCAAACCTTTGCATAAGATTGTATATATATATATACAAGCAACTGGGCAAAATTGTTGGTACCCTTCTGTTACAGAAAGAAAAACCCACAATGGTCACTGAAATAACAATTGACAAAAGTAATACATAACAATTTACTGAGATTTAACAAATGAAAATCATTCACTGCTTTTGAATTGTGGTCTAAAAAAATAAACTAATTAAACTGGCCTGGATAATAATGATGGTGCCCCTAAAAAAGACTGAAAATAATTTGACTAGAGGTACAAGTTAAACTAAGGTGTGTCCTGTAATTAGCATCACATGTGTCTTCAAGCTTGCAGTCAGTCAGTGTCTATTTACAGGGTCAAAAGTAGTCACTGTGCTGTTTGGTATTATGGTGTGCACCACACTGAACATGGACCACAGACAGTGAAGAAGGGAATTGTCTCAAGAGATTAGGAAGAAAATTATAGAAAAGTATGTTAAAAGAAAAAGGTTCTTGATGTTCCTGTGACAAAAGTTGCACATATTATTCAGAAGTTTAAGGTCAATTGGAGTGTAGCCGACCTCCCTGGTCAAGGCTGCAAGAGGAAAATTGATGACAAATTGAAGAGACGGATCATACAAATGGAAACCAAAGAGCCCAGAACAACGTCCAAAGAGATTAGAGGTGAACTCCAAGGACAAAGTACATCTGAGTCAGATCACACCATCCTTTGCTGCTTAAGCCAAAGTGGAACTTCATGCAAGATGACAGGAGGACACCACTGCTGAAGGCAAATCATAAACAAGTGAGACTGGAATTTGCCAAAATGCATATTGACAAACCACAAAGCTTCTGGGAGAATGTCCTTTACACTGATGAGTTTTTTGGCAAAGTCACATCAGCTCTATGTTCACAGACAAAAAAATGAAGCAAAAGATGAAGAAAAGATCACTGCACCTACTGTGAAACATGGGGGAGGCTAAGTTATATTCTGGGGCTTTGCTGCGTCTAGCACAGAGTCTTGAATCTGTGCAACATAAAATGAAATCCTAGACTATCCGAGACTATCAGGTCATTCTGGAGCAAAACGTTTGGTCTCAGTTGCAGGTCATGGGTCCTCCAACTAACCCAAAACACACAGTTAAAAACCAAATATGGCTAAGAACAAAATTTTGGACTATTCTGAAGTGACCTTCTATGAGCCCTGATCTAAATCCTAACATCCCAAACATCTGTAGACGGAGCTAAAACATCTTCAAACCTGAGACACCTGCAGCAGTTTGTTCATAAAGAGTGGATCAAAATATCTGTTGACAGGTGCAGAAGTCTCATTGAGAGTTACAGGAATCACTTGATTCTCATTTCCCAGTTCACTGGACCCACTGCAGTTTGCCTACCGTCAAAACAGGTCAGCCAATGATGCCATCTCACACGTCCTCCACAACACACTCACTCATGTGGACGGCGGGAAGGGGAACTACGCCTGGCTGTTTTTCATAGAATACAGCTCGGCGTTTAACACCATCATGCCCAGAGAATGTTCTCCAAGATCAGCAGTCTAGGACTGAACCCCGAATCTGTAAATGAATCCTCAGCTTCCTCACAGGCAGACCCCAGGTGGTGAGAGTGGGAAAATGCATCTCCAATACCATCCTGCTGAGAACTGGAGTCCCCCAAGGCTGTGTTTTAAGCCCTCTACTGTATGCATTGTACACCCACAACTGCACAGCCACACACAGCTCCAACTCCATCGTGAAGTTTGCAGATGACATGATGGTGCTGGGCCTCATCACCAACAATGATAAGTCTGCTACCTGGAGGAGGTGGAGAAACTGGTATGATGGTGCCAGGCCAACTGCCTTCAGGTAAACATCAACAAAACCAAGGAGCTGATAGTGGACTTTAGCAGGAAGCAGCAGAGGG
>JBBIGC010050795.1:0-11412 GCA_037576955.1 Lepidarchus adonis | reverse complement strand
CACACACACACACACACACACACACACACACACACACACACACACACACACACACACACACACACACACACAGATTGTCAGATTAGACTGCAGGTGTGAGCGCAAATGGATTACAGACAGACCAGGTGACCAAATGCTACATGTCCTCTCGTGCGCTCTCTGTCAGTTGAGCAGCTGCATAATCTGACAGGCTGGCAAGAGCAGCAGAGTGAGCAGCTCATTCAGTGACCACACAATTAGGTCAGAATGACACTGTGTAAAAAAACTGGCCCATGTAGAATAAGGATTCAAGGAGAATCATCCTGGAGTGCAGAGGTTTTTGAATGTACAACCTCTTCAACAGAGATGGTACATTAAACAGTGTTTTCAAGAGCTGCATAATCGTATCTACATTGCTATTGCAATATTGATCTCAATATACAAATTTGTCTCTAACCAATCACAGAACTTCCTTAGAACATCCATGTGTAGGGCCCTGGCTATATTGTTGTAGGATACATAAGGAGATACTTTGTAAATATGATTTAATATGTTTATTAAAAAGACCTGTATTTAAAGCTCAGTATGCATATATTGAATATATGGTTTGGGGCAGTGAAACTTTAATAATACTTACATAGAGAAGTGTGATATGAAGAATGATAAGCAATTTCCTTTGAATCTGAACCCTTTAATATATTGAAAAACATCATAATCACAACATGTAGCCATTATATAATACACAACATAATCAACATACTGATATTCCATCCATATAGTGCAGTCATAGTGTTTACAAACCACTCATCAATGTCATTTTACTCATTTTCATTACTATTAAAATTCTTTTTAAAGTCTTTCCCTGCATTTTAGTTCTTTCGCTTATTTTCAACAAACATCGCGGTGGCCAAAATTTTGGTGCATGCCCAGTATAAATAATATGATTGGTGATCATTTAAAATTCTCCTAGTGACCTCTATCATGACAATAAATAGAATTCATGACCTTGAGTGTCATGAAAGGCGCCCATAAAAATAAAATGTATTATTATTATTATTATTAATAATAAAAAGAGCCTAATGGATTTAAATGCATTTTTGCCACGCAATATATTTAAGTCCCTATAAAAATTTACTTCTTTCAACAAAAAATATATTATTTAGCCTTATTTATAATGTTGACTAATCAAAAAACAATCTTATGATTACAGATGACTGAAATACTATTACTACTAAGTAATACATAATGACATATATACATAAAGAAATCACTTAAAGAAGTAGTCTACAACCGAATATTGATGTTTTACAGAAATCTACTACTAAGCGCAGTGTCTGCACACACGTACAGGTCACCTCATGCTCAGTAAATGAAGTGTCTGTAGAAGACGTGAATCTTTTCATAGGCCACTATAGAAATGACAGTAAAAGCAAAGGGGGGCTTGTGGGGTAAAGCAAGATTGATTGATGAGGTCCCTCCATTAGTTGTTTTGTGGTTCTACAAAAATCAATATTCTCAACTACAGGCACAACCACAAAAAGGTAAACCTCAAGAAGAGTGTTTGAAAAAGCAAGTTTAATGTTTTAGGTGATAGTCTCAAAATGTCCGCAAGTGCACATATGTACATGGGGAGTGAATTTGCTTCACTGTATTAATCTGCATTTGTAGACCTGCATTACAGGTCTGTGTGAGAGCATGAGCTGGATTAGAGTGTGAGGTTAAAAATATCAGCACACACGCAAACAGTATGGTCTGAAGCTTCTCACAGCTACATCCTCCTTCAGCCCCACATCGTGAGAATGTGTGGAGTTCACACATGTATTCCTGGAAATCTCACATTTATCTGCTGTCACACTTACAAGGTAGAGAACAAACATGAAGCACTCTCTCTCTCAACCCCACACACCACACACTACTGGTAGAAATAAAGATGTTGGCCTATAGATATAATAAGTGCACATTTTGTAGTTTACATTATAAAATGTAGAATTATG
Source organism: Lepidarchus adonis (assembly GCA_037576955.1). Taxonomy (NCBI): domain Eukaryota; kingdom Metazoa; phylum Chordata; class Actinopteri; order Characiformes; family Lepidarchidae; genus Lepidarchus; species Lepidarchus adonis. Next base: position 9,439 of record JBBIGC010050795.1, on the reverse strand, counting down.
ATGACAAACAAATTGAATTAAAAAATCAAGATGCAAAGATTTAACCCAAAATACACAAACACTGAAAATGCATCCACTGTGATGTTAGAAAAGTTGCTGCCCTCAATGGAGGGAATCAGGGTCAAACATGAATCTGTTATTTCAGCATAACATTCAATGAACATCCCATCCATTAACCTACATTTAAGTCCAGTCTGGCAGAACTACAGTTCAACTCCAGCTCATGCCTCACAGACATCCAACTAATAAAACTCACTAATACACTGGCACAGATTTAGGCCAAATACAGCAAACACAGCACCAACATTTCCAATTTGTGCTGTTTTCCATGAGGTACACAACCCATCAGTGGCATATGAGCAGTGGTCACATTCTTAGCCAAATCAGCTCTTTATGCAATGAGCAAACCCGTATATTCATAAGGAGACAGATTACACTGTGAGCTGCTGTGTAAGTCTTGTGCAGTCTAGCTGATGCCAAGCTCATTTCCATAAGTCCAGAGAACTGGGACAACATGAGTCTATGTGGATAAGTCAGAACATCAGATTCTGAACATTAGCTTTAATTCATACATTTATTCCAGGATTGGTCAGATGATATTTGCGTCACACATGGACAGCATTCAGCCGTTTTACCTTTACTTTTTGCCAACCGGATTTATAATGTAAATGACAGGGTTGGGATGGTTTTGATGTATTTTGAAAAATCATTTTGGTTAAAACCCAACACCAAAACCAAGTATCCAAGTGAGTTTATTTATTATTATTTTTTTTTTAAATGCATACACACTAAAATCGCCTGTAGGATCACTGAAGGATTTGCTACCAGCTACATGGGAACACTGATTCAGATATACACCTCCACCACCTCACGAACAGTGCTTGCAGTTTCAATCCCCACGTGGAATAAAACGCCATTCCAGACCATTCCTGCTCCTGTAATTCCTTACTGGTGGCATGAACGGCCCAACTACATTAAAACTGCAGAATCTCTCTCTATGTTTAGGAAGCAGCACAGCTCAACTGTTCCATGCCCACCTCACCATCTAAGCCCAGTGGACACACACAATCTACCTAATGTTTCCAGAGAACAATTTTCCACTTATTGTTCATGCTACTTGTCATCTGTATTAAATGTAATATATTGGAATTACTCTGTACTATACTCCTTTTTAAACACTGATACTAATATACCACTATAGTTCAAGTCTGACATCTGTAACGTACCAGACGCACTTCATGAGGAAGAGGAATGTTCTGGACCCTTTTAGCAGTGCCAGATTGTAATAGCTGTAGCTCTTACCACCTGTATTTAATGCACTAAACATTTTTTATAGCACTTAATGATAACGTGGAATGTGTTGGACTCTTTCTAGCACTTTCAGATAGTAATGTACACTTATAGTTCATGTGTGTACTTGCTGTCTGACTAAAAAGAATGTGTTGAACTTCTTTGCAGTGTTGTCATGTGTGAACTACAAGACTGATTGTTCCTGTAGCTGGAAGTCGCTTTGGACAAAAGCATTAACCAAACTAATAAATATAAATGAAAATGAGTAACATACTCTGCACAAAATATCCTTATTTGCTCTATTGCCTTGAATCATGTGAGGCATCAAAAGTGCAAAAGTAAGCAACTGACTGCCAAAGAGGAGTCTCCTTATTAAAATGAGCTCAATTGGTTTAATAATACAAAGACACATGAAGAAGAGCAAAAACATAAGCAGAGTGTGAGGGAATGTGGGGCTGCAACATGAGTGGAACTGCTTTGTCTCCAGCACAACGAAACAACACATGTCTGCAACAACTGTCACCAGCTGACACACACGCACGTGCATGCACACATGCAGTATTCCTGTACAGTTATAACAGCAAGTCTGACCTGCATCAAAAAGACAGCAAATCTGTGTGTAAGTAATTATTCATAATATAGCTCTGTTGCCTCTGAATACACACATAACATACACAGTCTCTCCGTAGAGAGGAGCAATGAAGATATTGTGATAAACTGGTGCCACAATATGATTTTCAATATGTTGTGATACTGTCAGAACTTAAAAACAATGTTGAACTGATCATTAGTATTGCCATATTGAATTTACTGTAATAATTTACTGAATAGATATAATTTACAATCATTATACTTTTTTTTTATCAGGCAATGCTGGCTCGTTTTAATTTTTCACATTATAATAGACGATGGGAAAATTCATATTGTACATATTTTGAAAAAATATTTCAGAAAAATGTAGGAAAATGTATTGACACATATGCCACACATCTACTTATGTGTTGCTGATTGTTGATTCAAATTTACACATGGTTCCCACAGGAATATAATACATGTTCACCATTAAACTAACTAAATAAATGATATTTTAAATTAAATAAATATTTCTTCAGTATCATTCCAGCTAATCCTAAATGGTAAAAATTAAGAGACTGTGTTGCAGAATAGTAAATTAGTGTAGAAGAGGAGGAACAGAGTCCAAAATACAGGCAATGTCCTATTCACCACACAACAAAAACATGCTACACACACACACACAGCGCATCAGGGCAAGATCGCACACAAGCGACTATTAAAAAAATGGGGGGCTGCCACTCTTACTTTTACGAAACTGTTTTTCTGTTGTCTTGAGTATCAGCAATGAAACTTGAACATTAAATGAAACTTTTTACTTTATGCTGACTAAAATTAAAAAAATTTTAAAATAAAATTTTAATCACACAGACTCCACTATTCTGCACAGAAACAAAAACACAGCAATAGAACAGCAAAACAATATAGTCGGGATGTATATTCATTGTTAAAGTGATAAATTAATGTCACAAAATGATTTTGTGATCATACTGTGATATTGTCATACTTAAAAGTCATGATTTATTTCAATTAGAGCACTTAGTCTTGCTGGTTAGATAACTTACTGTGATGTGAGAAACAGACACAAAATCATTTGTATTCATACTTAAATATATTATATTAATAATATACAATAAATATGGCAATGTTGGATCTTTTTCTTCTGTTATTAACATATGATGGGGAAAAACATATGGAATATTGCATATCGGAAAAAATTCTTAACATCTGATGTGATATTTTTTGCCATATTACACACCCCTAGCTAACAATCCGGCCTCACACAAAGGGATTGTGTGCTGTTTCAGGGTAAATTTGTCACAGGATCACTTTTCTTCCTCTGAGATCTCATATACCATCTACTGCTTCTATCAGCCTGATCCTAACACCCTGTATCAGATCTGTGTGCTGCTAGTGCTATATAGATATTGGGCACCAAAGTCAAATTGCATGCTTTGGTGATTGAACATCCTCTACAGAGATAATTGTGTGTAATTTCACATGCTGTTAAAAATAATAATTATAAAACACTAATAATTATAATAAAAAATATGAGTGGTAATGTAATAGTTATCTTTATAATGTATGTAATATTGTATTTTTTCATTACTTTAAACATACATACCATGCTTACATTGTCGTCAAAATATAAACACACACACACACACACACACACACACACTTACCTTTCAAGCAGAACATGGCTCTTGCTTTTTGCCTAATGAAGATGTGACATTGGCCAGCAGTCACCTCACTGCCGCTCCTCACACACATGCACAAGCCAGGACACGGGGAACACATGCACACCCCTCACACACTCCTCTCTCTGCTCTGTGTCACTGATTTACTTCTGTCTGTCCCTCTGTTTCACTCACTCTCTCCAACTCGTTCAACCACAGACACCCCACTGCCACCCTCTCTCACTCATGCTTCTGCTTCTCCCTCCCTCTTGCTCCCTACACACACACACACACGCACGCACGCACGCACGCACGCACGCGCGCGCGCGTCCACACACATGCACGCACATGCACACACACACACACACACACAAACTCTCACGCATTCTCACATACAGCATGACATCCTGCCAGGGCAGGAATGACAGGGAAATGCTCTGCACTCCCCTGCCCCCGCCCCTCTCTCATTTAAACCAGAGCAGGGATGAAGTTCTTACCCCTTTATAACCGAGACAAAGCGCTCGGGTCAAACACATACACACGCAAACATGCGCTGGGCCGGCTGGGTGTGTTACTGTGGGATGTTTGGGGCAGTCAGCAATTCTAGCACAGGGGGTCTGGGCTTAACCATGCCAATAGCACTGTGATAGAGCCTAATCATTTAATCCCACACACTGGCACAGCCAGCAGAAGCACTACAGGAGCTAAGGGTTAAATATTTTTGGTCTTCAATGCATCACAAAAGGCCTCAATATCAAAACAAACTCTTGGCAAATAACTGGATACCGGTTGTATAGTTTTTGTGCATGTTTTGATCAATCAAGTTCTGTAATTCAAAAATGATATATTTGCATGGCAATGTGCAATGGTGATACCTTCTGACCAAAGTCTTACACCTGCCATTTACATGGATTTTTTTTTACCCTAAATTCTCCCTAGAGTGGGGTTTGGATATATATATTAAATATACATGAAGAATTGTTTCATGTTCATTGTAGTAAATAACTATATTGCCAACACTGAGTACCAATACACCAAAGTTTTCAACTACCTGATTTGAATAAATGCTGTTTTACTGTTTTGTTCCATTTAAATTGGTTGTGCTATTCCAATTGCCAGTGATGACACCATGATCATGGAGGTGGATCACCCATTGGACTTCATATGTGCTGAACGTTGCAAATTCCCCAGATGTGGAAATCTCAACTGCCACATTTAACACTTTGTGGGCAGTAGTGGTCTAGGGATTAGGACCCTGCCATTGTAAATGGAGAGTCACAGGTTCAAGTCCCAGCCCAGGTACCACTGTGCTACAGTCCTGCTACACTGGGTGCTGTTTAGAGCTTTCTGCAGCTCCACAAGTGCTAGGTTAAATGCAGATGTCACATTTTGTTGTGGTGCACTTTGTGTATAATGAGATGACAAAATATTCACTTTACTTAGAAGATAAACAAAACCTTTTTTTATGCAAAAAGATGTTGCACATACTACTAGAATCACCACACTGGAGCAAATGTGTGAAATAATTGAACAAAAATGTGCTTTAGATACAAAAATATCAAATTACATATTTTGTATCACAATATATTCTACAATAACTGCAATATTGGGTATAGGTCATCCATATCGGGAAGCCCATTTCAAAGTATTCCTTGTGTAATATTTCTTGCTGCTTTAACATACTTATCAAAATCTTTGATTACTCAATTACTTGTCAAAATAATCAGTAGATTATTTGATCACTAATAAAATCAGTATTGACATAATGAAGAAGGACAGTATTTACTTATGCTCCAAAATGGTTTACCGAAAGTGGATATCAGAATAGCAATGTGTGGCAATACAATGACAATATGATCATTTATCCAAATCCTGCAGCTGCAAAATGGTCTACAACCTCTGCAGTATTCCTAACCATCACAAACACATACAAGTGCACATACAAGTGCACAATTGAGTTACATGCAGTAGTATTAAACTTCGGCATGTAAACGGACAGTTTGAACCCAAATATAACACAGTCAGCTGTCATTATGAGTTTCAAACATTTTCCACCATACAATTTTACAAAACTCAGAAGCTCTGTGAGAAGAAGTATGTTGAAGTATGTTGGAGTGAACTCAGCATAAAAAAGTGGGAATCTGTCAGAATGAAAACAATGTGCTTGCCATCAGGCCTGAACCTATGAGGGTCATTGATTTCCAATAGTGGGAGTCAAATGGCCTGGACAGGGAATTGCCAAAACTTGCTGACATGCTCAAACACAGAACACCCACACCAATCAAAAAAGAGAAAATAAGAGCTGCCTTTAATCTATATGAAAAGTTCGTTTTAACATTAAAATACATATATTCTTGTAGCATGTACCATGGAGCAAAAGGTGCTACAGCACAGCTGACAGGGAGGGAAACCCAGCTTCTGAGAAGGTGATCACCTCCGGGTTTTATTCAGAGGGAAAAATCAATGCTATGTTTACTAAAAGGCCCATTACTCCATTACGCATGGTCATGCTGTATTTAATTATTTATTTATTTATTTTGCAGTGAACAACATTATTTCAATAAGTTCAATGGTAAATATGACAGAGACAAAGTAAGAGGTTAAAAAAACATTTATGAGAGCTGATTGTACTGTTAGTACTATTACAATACTATGTACTAAATATCATCCAGCACATAAATATATACCCAATTTATGGCATTTTTTGTAGGTATCCAAATTAAATGAAACCATGGTCAATCTGAATATTTGGAATCAGAGATTTTGCACTCTGTAGGTCTAAATATTATATGTGTTTCTGTAATTCATCATTACATCATGATGACAGTGCCAACAGAAGACGCTATCAATTACCAATTAACAAGCATGCAATTTGAGCCTGAGTATGTGAGTAGTATGGAAAATAAAGGTCCTTCAGCCTAAATAAATAGTTTTCTGCCACACTGAGTATGAAAAGGAGCTCCCTGGGAACACAATATATTAGAGGAGTATAATGGTTAGCAATACAATACATTTTTAAAAATCGATCACCTGAAGAAAGACAAAAAACAAAACCTGCTCTGTAACAGAGAGACAACCAACACAACCAAGCCAATACACTGATGCCAGATTAATCAGACTTTTATAATACGCAGTGTCGCAAGATTGCTGCAGCTTGTTTCACAGTAAAAAAACATAAAGCTAAGCCAAAGTATATCTACTGTTTGGACCTAAATTTCATAATCAGCTATTAAGCAATTGCACAAAGAACCCAGCCACAATGTTCAGCTTATCAGTTAACCTTAGTGTTGCTTTGATATAGGAAAATAAAGTGGTGATGTAGTCTGTACACAAACCCTAGTATTTACCACAAAGCCATTCTCTCTCCTTTATGTCAGATTATTCCAGGATTAGAGGGTTTTAATGCTCTTACAATGAGCGGATGCCAGGCAATATACACAGAATTATAGTGAGATGTGCTCATTACATAAGACCTCACAATTGGACCTGAAATCAGTATTCTGGCATTGGTCTTTTTTCTGTACGTCAGACAGTTTGCCTAATCTCCTTGAATTCATCTCAAAACAAAACACCTGGGATTACTCAGGATGTTACAGAGATTAACTTACCTGAGTATGATCCAAACATTGAGCATCAGCAACACAGCAAGGGAACATGAAAAGAGGAGGGAAGAGAGAGAAACGTTATAAATACGTATAATACAAAATATAGTAAAGACAAGCACACAACAGCTTACTGTATCTAATGCACTTTCAAAATATATACAATATACATGATATACAATTCAATATATACAATTCCATCATAGATTAACTTAATTCTATTAGTCTTTTCAATATCAAAAAAGTCATGCATGCTGCAAAGCAATGTAAATGGTACATTTACATACAATGTTTGGTGGTGGTCACCTCCACAGAATCACAAAATGTGTTAAGGTGTATGTGTTAAGGGTTAAGTATTAGTGATGACCATTTAATCAGACTTGCCATCTCAAATTCAAGGAGTTTAATATTTGAATTGCAATGTCCAAACTTATTGACTGGATTAATTGGGGGTGTTATATTATATTATTATAATATAGTTATTATATTATATTATATATAATGATATCCAAGTATGCAAAGTTTGATCATTGCTGGTCTGCCCAATTTGTTTCAGTATACAAGCATCAAGTCTGAAAATCTTTTTTATTAAATGTAGTGCCTGTATGAAATTTTTAAAAATTAAACCACAATTACATTAGTTAGAAGGATTAAGCATGAACATGAAAGAAAAAAAAAAAAGATACAAATGACAAATATCTGAAAATAAATTTGATACACCGCCCTCCACTAAAAAAATTAAAAAGAAAGGTGGCACAATGGGTTTTGTAGGTAAGTTAATGCCGGTCTCTTCCCATCTCAGCTCAATTCAAACTGCTCAGCACTCTGGTCATGTTGTCTAAATATTGCAGAGGCCAGAACAGACAGATTATTATCTGCTAATCTGGAATTACAGGAGCACTGGGCGACAGCCATGACTGGACTTGACTGGATGTAATAAGACGGAGGGAGAGAGTTGCGCAACTGTGAGTCATTGAGGACCAGAGGTGGATAGACTGAGATGTTCATCAGTTCAAGACTTAAATGGAGTCTTCTTAAGAAGTCAAAGATGCTTCATTGAATGTCGATGCTCCACCAGAGTTAACACTATATTTTCATTAGCACGATTATCCAGTGTCTGCCAATATGTTGGCTTAAACATTACCCCTCGGTTAATATAGATAAACCAGCTCAAAGTCAGCAGGTTTCCATAAGCCTGTGAATATGGGTCAGTGCTTGCTCAGACATGGCTGTTACTGTAAACCACATAAACACGCAACTCAGATGAGGGTTGTCATCTTTCCTGTATGTCCAGCCTAGAGCACTAAAGGTCATAAAGGGGAACTCAGGGTTTGGGATATATTGATATATCAGCTGCCAGTATATTAGTCACAGACAAATGGAATGGTTGTTCACTGGAATTGCATTATAAAATGTGAAAATGCCCATTTTTAAGTGACAACTTTTCTTCTGTACTTTACTTTCAGAAAAGAAATGCAATTTAAACCTGCAGAAGTGTGTTCTCCATCACTGTAATACATTCTTTGTGGAACAGGAGTGATCAGACTCTTCACTCGTTTTATCATCTCTGCTCAATATCTTTAAATCAATTCTGACAAGGGTTCAGGATATCCACCCTAAAGCTCAGAGCATCATCTGTAGAGTGACAGGCAAAAATGTCCTGTCGCACAGCAACCAGCTCTCTGAAATTATGGGTCTACCACAAGGGCTTGACAGACCATAATTACCAGCTCTATTTAAAACGACAGAGCAGGAGTCACATTTAGGACACTTTAACTAGGCTCGCATGTTCTCATAGAGGTGCCAAGAGTATATAAATACATGCTTTAAATTTAGTAATATGTGCAGCAGTGAGTAGCAAGATTATATGTATTTTAAATGAAGGGGATTTTGAGAGGATTTCCTGTACTGCGTCCTCCTCTGGCAACCCCTCAGTCTTCCTCCTGCGGCTGTGTTCCATGTTGTGTGTCACTGGGCTGTCCCGTAAAGGGGCAGCCTTTTTTCCACAGGAAAACCGAGTCCATTTCCATTTCTAAACTGAACATGTATCATTTGTCTGAACTACACAATAATTCTGGATTAGTAAACTTGCTCTTCTTGAGCTCATGCTGCTTAATTTACTTAGCTGCACATATTGATTAATTGCATTTCACTTCCCGAAGAACTGAGTGAAGATTTGCCAGCAAAATATGAGACAAGACACTGACTCACACATACCGTCTCTCTCTCTCTCTCTCTCTCTCTCTCTCACACACACACACACACACACACACACACACACACACACACACACAC
>JBBIGC010050794.1:0-26156 GCA_037576955.1 Lepidarchus adonis | reverse complement strand
AGGGAAGGGAAGGGAAGGGAAGGGAAGGGAAGGGAAGGGAAGGGAAGGGAAGAGCAGGGAAGAACAGAGAAAAACAGGGAAGGGAAGGGAAGGGAAGGGAAGGGAAGAGAAAAACAGGGAAGGTAAGGGAAGAGAAAAACAGGGAAGGTAAGGGAGCAGAAGGGAAGAGCAGGGAAGGTAAGAGAAGAACAGGGAAAAGCAGGAAAGGTAAAAGAATGTGAGGGAAGAAGGTGCAGGAAAGGGGAAGGGATAACAAGAGGTGAGGGCAGGTGAATGAAGGACAGAGAAGAAAAAAGAAAGTGAGGGAAAGATAGAAGGTGAGAAGTGAGGGAAGAGAGGAAGACAGATGAGGGAGGGAATGAAGGTCAGAGGAGATGGGAACACTGGGGAGGAGTGTGTGTGTGTGCGTGTGTGTGAAAGCATGTATTCTGTCTGCTCTGTGCTGCTCTCCTTTGTTCTATTCAAGGTCACACTCTGGAGAGCAGCACACGCTGGACATCTCACAATACACACACACACACACACACACACACACACACACAAAACCTGTCCACTAAACAGATCAAATGGGCAGAATAATAATGTGAGAGAGAGGGAGAAAGAGAAGCTGTTCAGATTAAATCAGAGTTAAATGGAGAAACACTCTCTGTGTCCCTGTTCACCTCAAAACGTCTTCTGTTTAATCAGAGCAGCGCCTTCGCTCAGACTCATCACGTTTAACTCCCAACACACCCAGCCTCCCGTCCACGTCTCAGCTCCCACACATTAACATAAAATACCCCTTCAGCAGCCCCCACACCCCTGCACTTCATGAATACAAATAGAGCAAAAACTCAACTGGATATACACCCAGGAGCGATTGCCGTCTCTAATGCAATAATGAAGTGAAATTGAAGGAGAAAAAATAATCACTAAAGCAAAGCTGCCGATTCAAGAAAAAATAAATTTCTGATGCAATGCCTGCATAGCAATGTTCTCACGCAAGCAGATCTGTTTTATGGGTAATGAATATGCAAATTAATATGCTGTGGTGTTTGGTAAATAATTTCAGATTTGAACAAATTAATATATTAATTTTTTTTTAAATAAACAAACCCAACAAGGTCTATGCTAAAGCTTCATTTATGCTCACTAATTAATGTTAATATCAAACGCCATCAGACTTCCATGCCTAGGTTACATTGGCATGGATGTTGAGAAGTATGTCCACACAAATTTGTTGCGTCTCGTTAGCGCTGTTCGCTACACTGCCCCCCAGTGATATCCACAAGTTTTCAAAAAACGTATGCAAATATGTACAAAATGAAGAGTATGGATAGAAGATAATACAGTGGTGTTTGGACCCTTCCTAATTTCTCATTTATTTCCATGTTTGTCACACTTAAATGTTTCAGATCATCAAACAACTGTAAATATTAGTCAAAGACAACACAAATAAACACAAAATGCATTTAAGTGAAGGATTTTATTATTAAGGGAGAAAAAATCCAAACCTACATGAACCTGTGTGACAAAGTGATTGCCCCCTAAACCTAATAACTGGTTGAGCCCTTAACAGCAACAACTGCAATCAAGCGTTTACAAAGCCTTTCACAGCTAGGGAGGAATTTTGGCCCAAAATAATCTTTGGTCACACATCATCTCAATAGGATTCAGGTCAGGACTCTGACTAGGCCTGAGGTGGACTTGCTGGTGGGTTTTGAATCATTGTCCTGCTGCAGAACTCAAGTTAATTTCAGCTTGAGGTCAGGAACAGATGGCCAGACATTCTCCTTCAGGAGTTTTTGGTCGACAGCAGAATTCATGGTTCCATTTATCACAGCAAGTCTTCCAGTTCCTAAAGCAGCAAAACAGCTCCAGACCATCACACTACCACCACCATGTTTTACTGTTGGTATCATGTTCTTTTTCTGAAATGCGATGTTACTTCCACACCAGATGTAATGGGACACACCTTCCAAAAAGTTCAACTTCTGTCTCATCAGTTTACAGAGGATTTTTCCAAAACTCTTGGGGATCATCAAGATGTTTTCTGGCAAAATTGAGATGAGTCATTATGTTCTTTTTACTCAGCAGTGGTTTTCGTCTTGGCACTCTGCCATGCAGACCATTGTTGTCCAGTCTCTTTCTCATGGTGGAGTCATGAACATATTTAAGTTTGTTTAAACATTTAATATAAAAAAGTAAGGAAGGGGGAAACATCACTGTAAATAAATAAGCTAAGATCATGAGATCAACAATTTTTTTCATCATCATGCGGGGTGATGGCCTGGTTACCTAGATAGTGTTTGTGTCTATGAAGGATATATGTGCGTGTGTGTGTGTGTGCATGTTGGGCAGAAGCTCCAGATGGTGTGTGTGTCCATGGGCAAGTAAAGCATCTCTCACTGTTTAAACATCCACTACAGCAGATGGGAGGAGACGTCCTGCAGTTATTTACAGGACGATTACTGCAGAGAGTTTAGTCAAACGCTGCCCCCTGGTGTTCAAAAGGAGACACTACTGCTGTGAAAAACTACAAAACACAGGGCCTGTTCTCTACGTCTCGCTGGAACCATGGAACCAATCAGCCAAAACATTAAGACCACCTGCCTAATACTGAGCAGCTCCCTCTCTTGATCAGCCATAATATTAAGACCACCTCCTGCTGCTGAAACAGCTCTGTCTGTGCTGCACTGTGTGTCTGATTCCTTTCTATCAGAGCAGCATTAACATTCTGTAGAACAGGATCCTCTCTGAGATCAGATCAGACAGGCTGTCCTCATGCTAATCAGTGAACCTTGGGTGCCCATGACACTGTTCTCCTGTCTTAAATCACTCTTGGTATACATGAACCAGGAACCCCCCACTGACTCCTGATGTTCTTTAGATGCTCTGACCATCAAAGTTTGGCTCTCAGATTATTAGAACAGGAGCTCCACTTCAGGACTGGACCACATGCATCAGTAAGCCTTGGGTGCCCATGGGCCTGTTGCCGAGGTACCCAGTTGTTCTTTCTTTATAGGTACTAACTAGTGCATTCCTGAAATGTTCCACAAGACCTGCTCTTCTGGAGATGCTCACAATTAATCCCTCAGATTCGTATGCTCCTGCTTCCAGCACATAAGCTTCAAGAAATGACTGTTCCCTTGCTTACTTATATATTCCACCCTGTGAGAGGTGCCACTGAGAGTCAGTGTTACTCGTGTCACCTGGCACTGGTCTTAATATTATGGCTGGTCATTGTATGTGATACAGTCCTTGACTTACGTTGTATGGCTGGACATTCTCCTTCAGGAGTTTTTGGTCAACGGCAGAATTCATGGTTCCATTTATCACAGCAAGTCTTCCAGGTCTGAAGCAGCAAAACAACCCCAGACCATCACACTACCACCACCATGTTTTATTGTTGGTATGATGTTCTTTTTCTGAAATGCGGTTTTACTTCTACACTAGATGTAATGGGACACACACCTTTCAAAAACTTTTGTCTCGTCAGACTCTGAAGAACGGAATTTTAAATTTATTAGAGCTGAACCTTCATGTACTTATGTTAAAAATCCTCCACATATGGCAATGCTATTATATATATCGTGAATCCAATAAAGAATAAACCCAGACTCCACAGGTTACAAAGTCCACATGTTACAGAAACATCCTCATTACTGTCCCCACAGATAGAAACACAGCATTACAGTCTGGACTAACTCATTACTGGCCCCACAGGTAGAAACACAGCATTACAGTCTGGACATCCTCGTTACTGCTCCCACAGGTAGAAACATAACATTACAATCTGGGCTGCAGGTTAACGTTCAACAGAGGCAAAACATACATGCATGTAATGTCATAATGAAGTCAATCAAACATCTCTACAAAACGCTTAGATCACTCTGATCACTTTCATTTATCCAAGATTTGAACGGCCGTGTTGACAAGACCTAAGAGACAAAGCATGATCTCTGATTATCTAAGATGTACAGGCTATGAATCATTCATTAGCCTCTTCTATTTTCTCTTTGCATTCATCTTTGCAGAACGAGGCAGATGAGTTGGACCTGGATCTCGGGGCCAGTCTGGGGCTGGAAGTCCTTGACAACAGATCCCACCTGGACAGCCATGGGAGAGCTGGTTCAGTCGTCAGCGACTCGGTCGGCGGTCGTCATATCAGCCATCCCAACCTGTGGCACACGGCACTCAGCAACAGCCAGGAGCTGGACAGTGGAGTTGGACGTACGGACGAGAGCACGCGGAACGAGGAGTCTTCAGAACATGATCTGCTGGCTGATGATGCTACAAGTGCGTCCACTACCAATGCAACTAATACGCCTGGCAGCATGCGGAGGTTCCACGGTACAGCTCTAGTGCCAATGCATGGAAAAGAACTCAACCTAAGCTCCGATTCCCTGTTAGGACATGATGGTATGGGGGAGCGTGGTGCCTCAGAGACATCTGCCTCAATGGCAAGCAGTGTGATAATGCCTGGACTGACTGAGGAAGAATGTGAAAGGTACCGGGAGTTGCTAGAGATCCGGTGTCTTTACGAGAGGAACGGGAATCCCTTGTTCTTGCTAGCTGGAGAACCACATGGATGCCAAGCAGGTGAGGTTCCTGTGGATATGAACTGTAACGAGAGTCTACTCAGACATGAGATTGCCCTGCTGGAGGAAGAACTGCGTCACCTAGAGTTCAAGTGGCGCAACGTCTTGAGGGCCCAGAAGATGCAACAGCTGAGGGAGCGCTGTTTGAAGGTCTGGCCAGCAGGAAAAGAGGACGAGGAGGTAGAAGGTGCAAAGGCAGCAGGGCCAGTCCACCATGAACTCTCTGACATTAACGAGATTCCTGAGAGAGAGCGCTCGGACAAGGAGAGCACTAGTGCCTATAACACAGGTGGGGAAAGCTGCAGGAGTACGCCACTTGTTAGTGAGCGTTACCCCTCACCCTCAGCAGCAGGAGACTCCAGTGCCTCTGCAACCCTGCGCCCTCCCACTCCAAGGCACAGAACAACAAGGGCAAGAGATGAGAACCTTAACTTGCCTTCCTCACCTTGCTCTAGACGAAAGTATGAGGAAACGAGCAATGGTAAGAATTCCAGCCCAGGGACCAGAGTTCGCTCTTTGTCTCGCAACGGAGGCAGCAATAGCAGGAAAGTTTCTGACAGTGTCCGGAGGAGCACCAGGACAAATGGGGCAGCCACTTGTGGAGCAGCAGAAGGAGGCAGGAGTGCGGAGAACAGTCCATATCTCTCTCGTCGCCAATGTGGCTCCAATACACCACAACGCCACCAAAGTTGTATGCAACTGAAGGATATGACCGCTATAGATGGGCCTGAGGTTAAGGATGCTGCAGAAGACCCTGCTGGTGGTCCAAGCTATTTGGTTGGCACAAACAGGGACTTGGAGATGCCTTCTGTAGATACAACCAATACCATGCCACTTTCTCAGACCTTGGCAACATCTCTTCCCACAGTGTCACCCCGAATGGAGTGGAAGGTGAAGATCCGCAGTGATGGTTCCCGCTATGTAGCCAAGCGGCCCGTGAGGGACCGATTGCTCAAAGCACGTGCCATGAAGATCTGCGAGGAACGCAGTGGGATGACCACAGACGATGACGCAATCAGCGAGATGAAGATGGGCCGCTATTGGAGCAAGGAGGAGCGCAAGCAACAATTGCTGAGGGCCAAGGAGTATCGGCGACGCAGGGAGTTTATGCTGCAGAGCCGTCTGGACTTTCTCAGAGAGAAAGAGAAAGAGCAGGACTCTGGCGGACAGGGCCAGGCATCCATCCTGGAGCTAAGCCAAAGGAAAAGCATGAAGAAACGCAGTCGACGCATCTTGGATAACTGGATCACCATCCAGGAGCTTCTGGCTCATGGGACTCGTTCAGCAGACGGCAAGAAAGTGTACAATCCCTTGCTTTCTGTAACCACTGTTTGAAGGAGACAGCAGTGGAAAGACAGGACAGTCTGATGATTAAATCTACACAAAGAATTATATAAATAAATACCTCTTGTAAAAAAATACCTCTGCAGGTAACAATGGAGTTGAAATATTTATGAAATTACAAAAATGCAACTTGTCCCAAGAATTGATGGGCTTGACGAGTGGGAAACACTGTCTTTAAGATGCTGGTTTAAGAAAGAAGGAAAACAGGACAACAGGGATTTTACTGTAGAAGGAAGACAAAAAGCCAAGGTACTTTAAACACCAACATGCTGCTCTTTTAAAATGTTGCCTTTGTTTTTTAAATGAGAAACAAATGGACAGGGATTAGAGAAGCAGAGGTAAACATCTGACAAAAGCACAGTGGGATCTACAACAATATCCTGTGAATATGTTAATAATAATTCTTAACGACTGCAATTTAAAACGCTGACAAGCGTGCACTGGGGATATGAATGATTACAAAACTTGCATTACAGCTTTTCTACATGTTCTTTGTGCACTCGAACTTTCATTATTGAGAGGGACGCGAACTTACATTTTAAGATACTTTCTAGAGCCACTTTATTAGAAACCCCTCCCTTGTAGCTGGGGTACAATTAAAAATTGTGGCCAATCTGGTGATACTTTATTACACATCAGCGGCCTATAGCAGATCAGTGGCCACTAAGAGAGAGTGCAAGATGTTTCGAATAAAGTGGACACTAAGTGGAATCACAAGTTAGGTGTTTATTATTAAAGTGGCCACTGATGCGTAGGACAGGTTTTTCCAAAAAAGTAATCAGTGTGTGAAAGTGCAAAATAGAAGTTTCTAATAATGCGGCCAGTATTAAAAAGCACACAGCTGGGGTTGGCAAAGTTGGCACTGAGAGGAAGCCCAAGATGTTTCTAATATAGTGGCCACTAAGTAAAAAAAAAATTGTGGGTGTTTCTAATAAAGTGGCCACTAAGTGGAATCACAAGTTAGGTGTTTATTAATAAAGTGGCCAGGACAGTGCGTAGGACAGGTTTTTGCCAAAAAGTGATCAGTGTGTGAAAGTGCAAAATAGGAGTTTCTAATAACGCGGCCAGTATTAAGAAGCACTGAGAGGAAGCACAAGATGTTTCTAATATAGTGGCCACTTAACTGGACGCACAAGGACAGTGTTTCCAATAAAGTGTCCAAGTGAGTGGACACACAAAGTGGGGGTTTCCAATAAAGTGACCAGTAAGCAGAAGCACATGTACAAGGGGTCCTCGACTTACAACGGGGTTCCAATCATCATGTGTCGTAAGTCGAAGCCCTTTACATAAGAATATATGTGTGTAATGCCCTGGGGCCATTCCACTGTCAGTCCACCAGAGGGAGACATTCACACACATGAGGCTCTGTATTGCATTTTTCTGAGCATTTTATTAAAAGGTACTTTCACTTTCATTTCTCACTTTCCTTTTTAATATTTAAAAAAATTAAAAATTTTGGGGTTTGGGGCAGCAATTTGTAACCTCGAATTTTTGTAAGTAAAGTACATTGTAAGTCGAGGACCCCCTGTATATTCAAAATGGAAGCTATTTTGCAAATAGCAGAGAAGCTTTCAGGTGTCATCTACAGGCTGTACCATGAACTGCAGATGAGGCCGAATGAGGCGCTTCTGACAGGAAACTCCAGAGAAGCCAAAACGTCATGAGCCACAGTCTGATTTGACTACATGTACCATGTTTATAAGCCAGTGATAACAGTTTGTGCCAATCACCACTCGAATGTATTGTACAAATCAAATTGTGGTCATGGGAATGCTGTGCTCAGAGAATTATGTACATTGGAAAGGACATTAAATATCAGAATGGTTTCACAGGCCATATGACATAATCGCCCACTAAGTGAACAGGGAGAAACTTGAGTGCCAAACCCAGAAAAGCACAGACACAAAAGATGAGCACATAGAACAAAGCTGCAACTAATAACGATGCCAAAAATGGTCATTTTCTAAATAAATGACAAAAGCAACAGCATTTGAAACAGTATACAGCTTGAACAAAACTTTGTCAAATTCAGATGCACAAAAATCACGTTTTTTTCTCCTTCGATATTGTTAAAAGTCTGCATGTCGAGTGAACCTGTTTAAGTATCTGGAGTGAAACTGTCAATGTGTCTTCTGTTCTATTCTACAATCATTACTAGATTAGAAAACCGAGTGTGTGTTTAACGGGTACTGTTGAAGTTTTTGAATAAACTTTTTTTTCGGACAATCTTGTTTCCTCAATTATGACTCGTTTTGATCTTGTTTCCCCAATCATGGGGTTTATGAAGAGAATTAAAACTAAATTGCCCACAAGTGTGAGTGTGTGTGAATGGTTGTCTGTTTCTGTGTTGCCCTGTGATGGGTTGACCTCTTGTCCAGGGTGAAGATAATAGTCCACAGTTAGCTGGAATCAGCTCCAGCTTCCTCCCAATCAGTTTGCAATGGTTAGTATCTACCAAAAGTCCTCCAAGGATAAACTAGCAACAAGTTCATGGGGAGGGAAGGATCCGACCCCAAAGAAGGTCTGCTGTAGCATAAAAACACACCCCTTTCCATTGCTAAAAGCACCTACAATAGGTAAGTGATCATCAGAGTTGGACCATGAAGCAATGAAGGAAGGTGGTCTGGTCTCATGAAGTGATATTAGCATCTGCAAGGCATGGACTTTCCAAGACCTCTGAAAATGCACTGTAGTTTCTGGACTCAAGCAGCAGATCCTTTAAGTCTTGCAAGTTGTGAGGTGATGCCTCCAGGAAACCGACAAGTGCACATACCACAGATGCTTGATCAGACTTGAGCACCTTGAAGTCTTTGTCATGTTCCTCAAACCGTTCCTGAACAATGTCCCATTGAAAGAGGCCACAGTCATTAGAGAACATTGTTGCCATGAAGGGATGTACTTGGTCTACAGCAATGTTTAGGTAGGTTCTATGTGTCAAAGAACCCAGCAGAACATTGCTCAGAGCATCACACTGCCTCTGTTGCCTCATCTTCTTCCCATAGTACATCCTGGTGCCACCTCTTCTTCAGGTAAATGGCACACATTCATCTGACTGCATCAGACAGCTTCTTCTATTGCTCCATGATCCACGTGCCCATTGTAGGTGCTTTCAAGATGAGGACCAGCATGAGTGATCTCAGTTATGCATCCCCAATATGCAGGACTGAACCAGACGAGCTAGCCTTCCATCCCCATAACCCTGTTGCCATCACAATTTGACCCTCAGATCATTAAGCTCTTGCTTCCAACACATTAACTTCAAATAATCACTGTTCACTTGTTGCCATTGTAACCAGATCTGCAACGTTAATCACTTCACCTGCCAGTGGGTTAATCTGTGGACAAACCGCTGAAAAACACAATTCACAAATTCGAACTCCTACAACACAAATTTAGAAATTTCTGTTAATAAACCCTTATATGCCAAGTGAAATTAACAGAGGTGAAAATTCACTTGAAAACATGATTGAACTTAAATAATACAAAACGACTGCTGTTGGCAGACGTTTCAGTAAAACCATTATCAGTAAAACCAAGAAAGTACACACTGTACAAATACCTGCACCTATGTACAGTTCGCACTCCATCATCTCACCTCTCACCACGAAAGGCTGCAAAACGGTTTTCCTTCCATGTTATTTGCCTCGTTAAGCTGCCATCTTCGCCTCTCGCCACAAGTGTCAGGTGTATGCATCTATCGCCAAACTTGGGTTCATGTTAGCGATGTAGCCTCTGAATTGAGACGGGAGGGTATCACCTTACATTTAAAAGTCATTACAATGTATCAGTGTTTGATAAGTGCTAAAAGGATGTCAATAATCTGACATTTCTGTAATGCAGAAATGTAAGTAGTAATGT
Source organism: Lepidarchus adonis (assembly GCA_037576955.1). Classification (NCBI taxonomy): domain Eukaryota; kingdom Metazoa; phylum Chordata; class Actinopteri; order Characiformes; family Lepidarchidae; genus Lepidarchus; species Lepidarchus adonis. Next base: position 16,374 of record JBBIGC010050794.1, on the reverse strand, counting down.
AACCCCAACAAAAGAAATAACTAAAACAAACAGCAGACACGCACAGAAAAACTCTCATGCAATGTGGCCTCTGTGCTAATGCTACTACTGCTAATGCTACTGCTGCCACCACTGTTTTCTCATTATTAACTCATGTCTGATTAACTCATGCAGGTAAGATAATTTATTGTCCCACAAGTGGGAAATTTCAGTGTTACAGCAGCAAGACAGCAAGCAGAGTAGTTAGAAAAAACAACAAGAAGTTATTTTAAGAAAGTTACGGGTAAAGTAAGATAAAGATAAAGTAAGGCAAAATAAAATAAAATAACAAAAAATATAAAATATCTACACAAATAAATAAGGCAAATGTTTAAAAATACCTTTCCCACCTGGACTCTTTGCAAAATGGACTCCATCTCTCAGCAAGCAACGCTCTCCACACCCGTTCTCCTCTCCAAACACCACACAGACCATAATGCATTGTTCCCCATTTAACACCCTCATCTCAGAATACAGTGTCTCGGTGTACATCCAGTTTTACCGTAAAGCAGTTAGAAGGTGTTAAACTGCCTTTTTTTGTACAACAGCAGGTCCTCTTTAGAATCAGACCTAGTCTTTACTCTCCACATACATTAGTGAGCCTTGGGTGCCCATGATTTGGTGATTCATCATTTCCAGATCTGGAACAGTCCACATGTCCTGCTGCTTTAAAAATGCTGTAGCAAAAAGGGCTCAGATTATTACGCTCCTGCTTACAGCACATTAACTTCAAGAACTGCCTGTTCGTCTGTCATTGGTGTTATTTTTATGGCTGATAGGTGTATAATTGTGCAAATCACTCTTCAGTGGTGCGAAAAGACCAGCTATGTGAAAAACAGCCCATTATTCCTCCTTCACCAAACTTTACTATGGACACTATGTATTCTGGTCTGCAGTGTTCTCCTGGCATCTGCCAAACATTTGTTCATCCATCAAACTGACAGATAGTTAAGCAGGATTACCACTCAGAGTAGCTTCTAGAATTTTCTGCTTCACAATAACCACACTTATGTTTAAACAAGATAGATCGAGCACAGTAGGAAGTCCATGGAGTGAAATGCAGTATAATTTTCAGGCATTTCTTATTTTTGCTGTATTGAAAGATGAATCTAGACACAAATTAGAAATATAACACATTCTGAATCATTGGGATACCATCTCTTCATTTATTAGATGTACAATTATAAAAAATAATAATAATCATTAAAAAAAAGACTGGAAGCCCAAGATTATGTACAATCGCTCTTTAAGACGCTGTAGTGAGCCTCAGAATTTATTCTCAGACCCATTCTCCAACACAGCCTGATATGTTGAGCTTTAAAAAACAAAAATCATAATCAAATAAAGAGAGAAAGACCAAAAAAATAAACATTACATACATACATATACATATACATACATATATAGATATATATAGAGAGATATCTATAAAAGTTGATCATTCAAGTATCAAAATACACACTGCCCAAGATTACTTTACAATCTATTATTGTTCATATTCTTACCAAAATCATCAATATAATCAAAAATAAAAACACAAAAACACCACCAAAAAAAAACTTGCAAAGATGAGTAACAAACGTGCAAACACTGCTGCCACCAGCAGGTGTTCGCATCGGCTCGTACTTTAGCACTGTACCAATGTTGAACATGGCAACACAAACAAGACTTAATTTTTTTTCATTTCCTGTAAACTATGATTAAATGCTTAAAGTATCAGGTTGCTTTCACTTCCTGTAAAATGCTTAAGAGTGCTGGGCTGTTGTCCCATTGTGTTCGTAACCTTTTAAAAACATTTGCATTTTTTTCTTTCATGTTCATAAGGAATCACATTTTTTTCAGTTATTATTATTATTGTTATTATTTGCTAACTTCTTCAACCAGCCCCTCATTTGCATTTAAATAACCAGCCAGAAGCAAATGCTGCGGATAATGAATGCAAGTTGACCAGATCAGAAGGTTCCTTAACGCTCACCAACTTTCATTCAGTATCTGGAACATTAGCATTAGGGATGCACAATGATATCAATCATTTCGGTGTCTGAAATTTGTTTAAAAAATTCTCTCTGTATGGGACAGAAGATAATCATGAGCAATATATTTAGACCAATGTGTGTTACAATCATGGGGCTATGTTTAGGTGACTAAAATACTTATTTTTCTAAATTTATCTTTAAGCTTATACAAACACATAGGTTAAATGCAAATAATATTTTCAATTTGTTCAAATTTTTGCCTTTTACAAAATATTCTTTGCTTCAGAATCAGCTGATTTGTGCATAAAAAATATTGAATATTTGAATCTTCCTACAAATCCAGCATCTGTGCATCCCTAATTAGCATACATGATATAACTATTTGTTTATAACAGGTCATGTTTCATCAGAAGCTCTTTCTAGTGTCATGCCGGATACACTCAGAGCAGAGTGTAAAACACACAATAAACAAACATAACAGTGTTACTAAGAGGAAGCAGGCTAAGTTCTAAACGTACCGTCTGTGTTTTCACACAAATACCTCAGAATGAAGGTGAGGGTTGCTAAGGACGTTTTTCCACTGCACAGTCAAAAACGAGACCCAAACAGAAACCCCACAGAGATCATGGTTCTAGTTCTATTTTCATTCTGCATCTGAAATGAAATATAATCTAATTAGAATTATTCACTGCTTTGCTAGCCTGTTAGCTTAACTTATTATGTCACTAAACTAAATACTGTTTAATTCTGCCATAACATACACACAGTCTTTTGTACTATTTAATCAATTATTGAACTAATTAAAGATTTGTGAACTGACAAATATTATAGCTTTAGCGGCACCCAAGCAACAGGAAGTGATGTTATTCACACAGATGTCTACAGTTGCACATAACCACATGTAGATGGTAGTATTGTTGACAAAAAAGGAGTGTGATTGATCATTTTAGTTGCTGAGATTGAAAAAAAATTGGGGTAGTGTAATGAAAATTTTTGATCGACAGGGTGGTGTAATTAAAAAAATGTCAGTGGAGGAGCTGTCCTCCCATCTAGTTAAAACTTATCCAAATTAAGCTTTGTTTTCCAGTGAAAAAAATGACAAACTGTTAACCATGTCAATGAATACAGAAGTAATGTAAATGCAACTACACTTTAGTAACTAATTACTTTTTGGTAAATAATTTACTTAATTTTGGAAAAAATGAACTAGTAACTGCAACAAATTTTTGTAACAGAGTCACAAATTTAATGCAGCAGAGTCCAGAGTTGCTGCACGGTCCCCGGGTTGCAGTATGGTCCCCAGATTGCAGTAGGGTCCCTGGTTCCTGGCACTGTCCCGATAAATACTGGGATACTGTGTATAGTCTGCATATGCCAGTGAGCTGCTATAAACATTTGAAGGACATTCCTAGAACGTCCGGTGGTGGTGGGACGTCTGGTAAGAGAGTAAAGTGTGACTGTAGACATCTGTGTGAAATTGTCGTAAGCTTCAGCTGAACAAAAACACAACACTAGACCCTTCAGACCTGGACAGATGGCAACAGGAGGAAAATGTTCTGGAGCTTTGTGCAGTGAGAAAACACCCTAACACTCAACTGGAAAGTTTCTAGTAGACAAAAGAGACCAAAAGTTGACATTTTAGTCAAAAGAACATCCAGGACAAACAAACTGTGAGATGTGGAATGAGGTAAGACACAAAAAACCCAAATAATGGGGGAGGGCAGCACAAGTATGATGGACATAACTGGCCTCGACATTTTGCTTCCTGGCTCACTGAACATTAGAATATTCGTAATTTCACATTATATCCAAATCGGAGTACCTATACTAGACAAGTGTGTGTGCGTGTGTTCATTAGGACAGTGCTGCTGCTCTCCAGTGTAGGAAATCGAGGCGAGTGTGTCCATCCAGGAGATCATGCAAACGAGTGTGGGGGGAAACCTGTGATCCACATTAACACTGTTCCTGGATCTGACGCCATAGATGAAGGAGGATAAGCATGGGTGTGTCATGATGTCCAGCAGATGTTCAGGGTGTGTGTTTCGAGTGCAGAGACACAAACACACAAATTAAATCAGGTGGTGAGTTACGTGAACAGTCCTAGGTCCCGTTTGATGTTCAGCTGAAGGAACAGACAAACACATGGGTTAGAATAAACAAAAACCAAGCCAGGACCTGAAAAAAAACAAACAGGAAGGGACAAAAAAATGGAAACTGAAAATCAAGGTTGGATCCCAGATCAGCAAGAATTACTGTCTCTTGTACCAGCAGTCTGTGGTTTTACAGGCATTTTATCCCTAAAATGAGCTTCGGGATGGACAATTTAACAAAAATTCTGGTTACTAGAGGCATATTTAGCCAGAAAGGGACAAAAATGAGAAAAAAGACATTTCTGGCTAAAATTCTGACTAAGATCCAATCTGCTACTGATCTGGGCCTTCTTACACGCTATCACACATACACACACCGGCCATAACATTAACACCACTTCTTTGGGATGGGTGCCCATGAGCCTGTTGCCAATTAAGCACTTGTTCTTCCATTGGTAGATACTAACTACTGCATGTTATGGCTGATCTGTGTACTCCTAACACTTACTACTGGCTGCAATAAAACCTATGGTCCCCACTTTGCACCCACCCTTTGGGAGGAAAAGTGGGTTGAAGAGGGCTGGTGACCTGGGGATTGCTGGTTCAACCTCCAGGTCCAGCAGGAAAATGTGGGTGGGGTTAGTGGGTCAACAGCTTCCCATATGCATGACTGAAGTGCCCTTGGGCAAGACACCTAACCCTCTAGCCTGGGTGCAGGTGTGGAAGCCCAATAGTGTGGATGGACAGGGACGTCATGGGTGGGTGTAATGCAGAGGAGAAATTCATGGTTCACAGTGCTTGAGTGGCAAATCACCAATAAAAACATATTTTGTTACAAATAATAGTCAAAAGTATCAAAAAAATGATACAATTGTCTATGAACAAGGCCTCAAGATGCTGCTACAGTTTCTAGCCATGTTGAAGTTCTTTTGTCCACCAAGCATGAGTTGGATGATGGATTTGATCTGAAGGAGAATTCACAAAGTTGAAAGACCACCAGAGTTTGTTTAGAGTGCACTGGTTCAGACTGGCACAGTGGTAGCGAATGGAACCAAACGTCTCCAACACATTGTATCTCCTCTCCACACCCAATGAAGCTCCATGTGCCTTGTGTAAATCGGCCCTCCACCATAAATGGGTTCAGTTTTAGGACCAAAAGCTTCTCCAGACTCTGGTAGAACAATGTCTCAGGAGCTTTTAGTGGAACCTGACGTCCAGTTCCATTCTCCACCTCTGAGAGCAGTTTGTTTCACACCACACCCACTCTACATGACTCCATTTACATTTCAACTACTTATTAACTGCAGGAATTTTGCAAGGTTGGTGAAACTGGTGGAGACGACAGATGGAGGCTACACAAATCAAAGGTCAACATGCATCAAAAATTATTGTACGAACACATCTTGGCGTCTGGTGTCCCAGTCTAACTGGGTGGTACCTGCAGGTTCCCACCCATACGAATGCATCAGTTATGATGTGAAATATTCGCAGTGCACGGTGCAGATTGCTCAGGGATACTTAAGGCTGAAAGACCACCACATCAATCAACCATAACATTAATACCACATGACTAATATTGTTGATTAACCACTTGTCCTTCCCTTGGATGGTACTAACTACTGCAGAGCTGGAACACTCCACAAGACCTGCTGTTGTGGAGATGCTCCATCAAAATAAGACCTCAGGCCCTTTACTCTCCTGCTCCCAGCACATCAACCTCAAGAACTGTTCATTTGCTGCCTAATAACCCCCCCTGACAGGAACCACTATAATGAAATAACTAGAATCAAAAGTTCTTCACTACCCCTGCCAGTGGTCTTAATGTTATGGCTGATCAAATAAATTGAATTTAGTATTATGTCTTTGACACACAAACCCAGAGTAAGGTTTTACTACAGTTTACCACACCAGGCAGCTGCCCGCAGTTCAACACCACACAGTGACAGTTCAGCAAGAAATAAAAGTAAATGCCTTCCAGCTGTAGACGATCAGCCAAGACATGTGTGGTGTCTTCTTGAGCTAATTAAAGCTAATACATGGGGTCCTGGACTTACGGCTGTCCTCAACATGTGTTGCATGTTGAATTTTAACAAAAGTCAAAGTCCCTTACTTAAGCGTCTACTGTGTTTTACACTGTGGGTGTTCCTCTGTCAGTCCACCAGAGGGAGCCATTCGCCCACCTGAGGCTCTGTACTGCACTTTTTAAAAGTACTACTGCAGACCCCGATGCCCAGTCAGTCTGGAGCCTTCACTTTCTTTTGTTTATGGTATGCCAGCACCTTTCCAAGCTGGTTTATTTAACCTTGAATTTATTAATCATATTTTGCTTTTAATGTCTTTATTCTGTATACATTTTTAACTGCATTAATAACATTTATCATGATTTGAAGATGAAAATTTTCTTCAACTTTAATCTATTGAGTCTCTGATTTAATCTTGCCTTCAATGCTCATTTTAATCTTTATTTCTTAACATTTTCTTAATGACACTTTTATTTGTGATTTTAACCTCTTGATTGTTTCCTGAGCCATTTTACAGTATCTATTTTGATCTGTTGGATTTCACACCCTTTTTACGCACTGTAAACAATGTAATGGAGGGCTGCCCTCGATTTATTTCTGCATTATTGGATTGAACGAGTGATTAATTCACTGACTGTTATTTGGGTGAATACACCGGCTGTGTTCCAAATGAGTTGTTTCCTTCTACACGACTGAACACACTACTAATGGTGCACTAATCATACTTGCTCTTTAGTGTGACAGTGTGCCATTTGGCACACAGTCGATTCAATCGCCTGTCTTTTAACAGAGCAGACTCCGAGAGTGGCGTGCCTCTCTGTTCTGGTGCTGGACTTGACAGGACTGGTAAAAGGGAAACAGAACCTTGCAAAGTCAACTTCGGACATTTTTAAGCGGTTTCTGACACAGCATGACTACGTCAAGATGCTGCTATAGCTTTTAGATGTGTACTGCAATCCACCAAACACACCTTGGCTAAGTGAATACATGAGGAGTAACTGGGGTAAAATGATTGTACAACTATCAGACATCTCCCTCAGAATAAGGCTCATCCTGGTCTTCTGTGTTGTCCTCACAGTGTTCGATCCAGATTCACATCTGGCTGCAACTTCAAAAGCATCGAAAGCAGCTAAACTCCCCCATCCCGGGGTAAATCCACCAGCAGGTCAGTCCAAAAAAGAAAATTAAAGTAAGTCCACATTGCATCCCGAGTTAATCCTTGGCTGTGGTGATTTGCTTCTTTATTTCTTCCCCATTTCTTTCCAGCCGAGAGAAAAACATCTCCTACAGCGCCTCACTGTGGCCGACGCCTGCTACAGACAGGAGGAGCACCATAGAAGGGACAAAGCAAAAAGACACTGCATCACTTATCAGAAAAATCAGTGTGGAGGGAGGGAAGAGGGAAAGGCCCGATGATCATATAGTGAGGTGGAAGTGCGTTGGGTTTCACAGTCAGGTGGGAAGGAAGTGAATGGAGCGGGGAATGGAGTGGGGCCAGGTGTGTTTTCCAGCACCTGAGTCACGTCAGTGCAGCAGAGCAGTGAAGAACATCAGTGTGTGTGGTGTGCAGAGGTGGACAAAGAACCTAACTTCAGTCAAATTTGACTGTATAACCTTCACTTGTATTGGAGAAACATTTGACAAGGGGTATCTCTACTTTCACTTAAGTAATAAAGTAAAAGTACTGAAGTACTTTATTGCAGGAGTGTCCACACCTTTTAGGCTAGCAACCTACTTTTAAAATGACAAAATGATGTACCATCAATAAAACACATGCACGCACGAACACACACATATGTATGTATGTATGTATGTATGTATGTATGTATGTATGTAGGGAGGCATTATCTTACTCTGATGATGCCTTAAACCATAGGTGCCAAACTCTGGCCCGGAGTGTAATTTTATTTGGCCCATGAGAGTTGGCCCATTGGTATTTTACAGCGCATGTATTACTAATACTACTGCAAATGCAGTACGGCACGATAACTACAAACCCCAGAATGCTCTGCGCATTGATCAGGACAGCCTCTTCTCTGTTGACAGTTGTCATAGCGACCTTATGATAATACTGCCGCTGTACTACTCTCTTTAGAAATGGAGAAAAGAAAAACAGAAAACAGGAGCTTTCTGAACAGGTGGGAGGCAGAATATCTAAAAGGTGGATAAAGTAACATCCAATAAGAGATGCCAGATATTTGGCTTGGACACGGAGTAGATCAGTGTGTAGCAAACTGAGCTGTAATTAACGTTTTCTTTCTGCACTTTTTCTTGCTACTCCAAGGCATGGGCTTGAATGGTGGCACACTCATTGAAGTATATTATTATTAGTTGATTGAATTATGCTTGCTATTTTATTTAAAATGTATCGTTAGTCTGTGGAATGTTACGGGGAAAAAATGAATCAGAAAGCAGCAAATAAAAAAGGCATACAATTTTAATAAACATTTTATTTAAGAAATGAATGCCATTGATACGTTTTTTATTCAAAATTTGATTTTGCATGTGTGCAATATTAAGTTATATATTGTATAGTATTAAGCGTTGCTTTTTCCATATTCAAAATTTAAGCAAAACTTGTTTTAGTTTATATAAAAAGGTTTTTAAATAAATATCAATGCTGGTCTGCGACTTTGCAAGGTTTAAATTTTGGCCCACTGTGTATTTGAGTTTAACACCCCTGCATTAAACTCTTAAACTAAATGCAATTGCAAAGTCCAGGCATAGTTCCTTACCTTTCTCTTTCTCGTTCCTATTTTGGTGGGTAGCCAGTGTTGTACTTATTAATGAACAGTCTGATTTTGGTTTCATACTTGGTCCAGTTCCCTCACTCATTTTTAGATCCTTTCTTTAGGAGAAATAAATTGGAAGCTGCTAACTAGGACCATTACTAGCAGGAGTTTTGCAGTTGCTCATGCGATTGACTGAGCATGCGTGGTCTCAGATTGGCTGTACTATATGCCAATCAACTGTGAAACACCACAGTGGGGATGGATGATTTTTTAACACCCATTTTTAATGATATGCGATCTGATCTACCTCACATTTCCTGTACTGTTATGTATTTGGTGGTTCTCGCTTCACTCGTCTTTTATGCTCTCATATTGCGCGGTACAGTTCATTTTGAAAGGCAGGGTTCCGTCATCAACATATTCTCTGAATTTACTCTGAAAGTAACAAGTAATGAGAATCTTGACAGAAAAATAGCAAAGTTAAAAGAACGGTTTTGTCTTTGAAACGTATTAGTGAAAGTTAAAAGACTACAAGTAAAATACAGATACTCAAAAATTGTACTTAAGTACAGTACTCAAGTAAATGTACTTAGATACTGTCCACTACTGCTACACTGTAGGGCTGCACAATTAACTGAATTTAAATATCGTTCACGATTTTGGCACGATTTCCCACAATTAAAATAACATGATTGATCGATCCAAACTCCAATCGCAATGCACTTTTGATCACGTGCCTTTATGTGCCAATCACAGCCGTCACCTGCACCACGCTGCTAGAAGTTTCTCAGATGCAGTCGGGATGATTTATTGCGAAGCTAAAAAAGCAGTTATACAATGGATAACTCTACTCGAGAAGAAAGTTTGCGTGTTACTCATGAAAAAAGGCCTTGTTCTGCTTGACCAGAGGTCGGTGGTCATAGTGAAGTGTTCAACAGTTGCGAGATCCCACTTTATTTCTCCACTATGTTTTGCATACAGCGCAGGTATTGCCACATTCAAAAAAATAACGAGGGGATAACACATCTTTTGTCCAGTATGTTGACCATTTTCCTGAAGCCTTCGTTACTCTCCGTGTTCATTGGGCACATATCTTTGGCTAAATGAAATGTAGTTGCGTTGGTGATTTCAGCGTGTCGTTCTGAGCTGGATAGATACGCTAATGTGCATGCGCCGTACAGACTCGTTTTTATTGTTTGAGTCTGAGTCTGGCTTTGGTTTTCGAGAGTTTAGCAACTGCGTCATTGTTTTTCTTGGCCTTCATTCCTCATACTGCAGTTTGTGGTGTGTTTTCAGGAGTTTGAAGATGTTAGCTGTGTTGCTTTGTGGCGCAGACACAACTCTGTAGCACTCTTTGCATTTGATTTGTTCTTTGTCAACGTCACTTGCCTTAAATTCAAAGTATTTCCAAACGACGGATGATGATCCACTTAGAGGGATATTCACCTTCTCCAGCGCCAGACATTTTATTTTTTATTTAATTGCCCATATAAAATAGCCTGCGCTGTATGCAAAACGTCGTGGAGAAATAGAGAGGGATCTCACAACTGTTGAATACTTTGCTGTGACCACCGACCTCTGGTCAAGCAGAACAATAGAACCTTACATTAGCATGACCGTTCATTACATTGACGACAATTTTGCTATAAAAATATATGTTTGTAAACCTTGTTCCCCCCCCCAAGACCTTACCGGAGACACAATTGCCCAGGGGCTGAGGAAAACGATGGAGCTTGCAGGAGGATAATCTTGTCTGCATCACAGACAACACATCAAATGTCATGAAAGCAGCTTCTCGGAATAACTGGACTAGGCTCCAGTGCTTTGGCCACAGGCTCCATCTTTCAATAGGTGAGTAGCACTATATAGGAATTTTTAATCTCCCGTTTAAGTCATGACTTGAACGTCAGTTGTTATTTAATCGAAATTTAAATTTTAAATGTTTTTTTTTACTTTTTTTAAAACACTTTGCATGATGGCAGTAAATGAATGGTGCTATATAAATAAGCCTGCCACACCTTGTAGCTGAGGGATATGAGCTTACCTAGAAATTCTCTGGTTTGGTTCGACATTAAATATTAAATTCTGAACTCAGCTTTTTACCATACACTGTTTATACATTTCATGAAAAATGGACCAACAGAAATGGTACAAAATACTGGGAATTTTAAAAAAAATTAAAGTTACAATTAAAGTATAGAAAAATTTCTTTTTGGCAATAAAAAATTAATATAAAATTATCACCAGTGTTCAAGTTGACAAAATTAAAAAAAAATATATATATATATATATATATATATATATTTTTTTTTTTTTTTAATGCTGTAACGGTTGTATCGTAACCATGGTATTGGATGTAGTGTAACCATGGAAATCATTCATCTAAAGAGCTGGAGACAGCATGAGAGAGAGACAGGGGAATGAACAAGGGGAATAACAATGAAAATAAGTGTAGCGTTGCTATGGAAATGGATACACAGAAAAAGATGATGTAGTGTAACTATGGAAATCAGAGAAACTGCTTCACAGAGTTGAAATGACCATGGAAAGTGGTGTGGTGTAATAAAAGAGAACGGGTGTGGTGTATCCACGGAAATGGGTGTGACGTAACCTTAAAAACAGAAGTAGCATAACAGAATCAGGCGCGGTGTGACCATGGATATACTTGTAAAGCACTTGTATATATGAATAGGACATATTATCTATGCTGTAGCACCCATCATATGTTTTAGAATTAATCATAAGCTCTTAATCATAGTGTAGAAATGTGTTTCTCTTTCAGATAGTAATGTTGTAGCACCTGCACTGTTTTTATAACTAAGAAGATTAAGTTGAACTCCCTGTAACTCGCACATCAGTATTGTCATGTCTGAATTTATGCTTAATTGTTCCTGTACCTGGAAGTCGCTTTGGACAAATGCGTCAGCCAAATGAATATATGTAAAATGGAAATGGGTGTAGCGTACCTGTGGAAACGAGTGCAAGGAATCAAGTGTAGCCCATGTAAACGGACTCAGCATAAGCCTGCAGAAGTGTGTTTGGGAACATTTCTTCCCGTCTCCAGTGTAAAGGGAACTGTACTGTTACACTGTGCTGCTGATGGACTCAGGTGCAGTAAAACACTCCCCTCCCTCCCCCCACACACCCCTGTTGAGGTGTAACTACAGTTTTGAGATGGAGTGAACCGCCGCATCCTCTCCTCCTCTGGTTTCAGACTAATCTGTGTAAAATGACGCAGGTGCAACTGTCAGACAGGCATCTGAATGTGTGATTTGTGCACAAAAGAATAAGAATCAGAGTGAAACTCATGAGCTGAACAGCAGGGGGAGTCAGTGTGGTGGAAATGAGGAAGGAGAGCGACCGAACTGAGAAAGAACGACGCGAGTAAGTGAGAGAGGAGGAAACTTTGCCCTGTGCACTAGAGAACTTTCTGAGCAGGAAGTGACATGAAGAAGGAAGTGGATCCAGTTCAGGAAGGAAAAGGACAGGGTTCCAGTCACAGTCAGGAGCGTGAAGGCACTGAGGAGTCAGGGGAAAAGAGGGAGTGTGTGTGTGTGTGAGGGGTTGGGGGATGTTCAGAAGATGGTGGTCTCATACTTGGTGCTGACGGTTCGCTTGGGGTCTTTGGGGTCCAGCAGCCAGGTGGCGCCACTCTGAGATGGAGCTTCATCCACATTCATGGAGTCCACCTACACACACACACACACACACACACACACACACACACACACACACACACACACACAATGTTTGGATGCTAATTCTATACTTCTAAGCAGAAACTTCTCTGTTGGAAACTTCTAAACATTGATTTGGACCAATATTTTTGATGGAAATTCCAAAAACTTCTGATTCCCAGCTGTTGAATGAAAGTATTCTGGATAGAAGTTCCCAACTTTTCTCAACAGAAAATTTTAAGTTAAAAATGTTCAATTTTAAAAAACAGAAGTTTCCCAACATTTGAACAGTGTGTTAGACATGAAAACCAGAGCGCGGAAAAACTGTAAAAGTTTTGTTATTATTTGTGTGAGAGAGAGAGAGAGAGAGAGAGAGAGAGAGAGAGAGAGAGAGAGAAGACTGAAAAATAGAAAGGGAGAGAGAGGGAGAAAGGAAAAAGAAAGAGAAAGAGCGTGCGAAGGACCTGGTGTGTAGGACAGCTGCAGAACGGAGAAAGGACAGGACGATGGACAGGGCAGGAGTTACAGTAACAGCAACTATTACCACACACAGGAGAGTCCTGAGAGAGAGACAGAGACGAAGTGGGAATCAGAAGCAAGAATAGAGAAAGAGAGGAATAGGGAGGATAGGGAGGAGGAGAGAATGACAAGCCAAAAAGCGGGAGAGGGAGCGAGACAGAGAGGGAGAGAGAGCACACAAAAACACAAAAATCAGAAGACAGGAAGAAAAAAGGGCAGAGAAGGAGAGGAAAAGGCAGAAGAGAGGTGAGTAAGTGATGAGACAAGGTGAGGGTGTCTGATTTGTAGGGAGTGATCACCCGTTCCGGACCGAGTGTACGGAGAACATTTAAATTATTATACCATTATACCGTCCGTCATTCCTTCAGTACTTACACACGTTACACTGTAGCACCATTATTACCCACAGGCGCTTTCAGACCAAACCCTTCCAGATTTAGAGAGGAAATGCTACAGAGGAGCTTCCCTAAGAGCTACACACCTTCAGGGGCGGGTTTTCCACCAGTAGGCGGCGCCGAAGTGCCATAACCCAGTCGTTGGCTGGTATAATGACTGCATAGGAGGAGACGGAGACCCAAAAAAGTGCTGTTTTTCGTCTGGACCAATCATGCAGCGCTTTCACCTGGACCAATCACGTAATGCTTTCACCTGGACCAATCACGTAATGCTTTCACCTGGACCAACCATGTAATGCTTTCACCTGGACCAATCAGCGCTCGCTTTGCCTTGACCAGTCACAGTAAACTTTATAACAACAACAAACAACAACGTCTCATTATTTGAATCTTCCAGAAAGATAACGGATTAACGGAGGATACAGATGTGTGTGAACGTGTGTGTGTGTGAGCGTGTGCGCGTGCGTGAGCGTGTGTGAGCGTGTGCGTGCGTGTGCGTGTGCGTGCGTGAGAGTGTGTGTGTGTATACTCACTCCTGATTTGCGTACACTCCCGCGTGGCTTTGGGACGGGTCTGCTGCTCTTGGTGTCGATGACGTCTGAGGGTGTGGAGCTCTGCTGCTGTTTGTTCCTCTGGGCCTGCAGTGCGAGCTGATAGGCCACTTCAAACGCCTGCCCCAGGGTCAGGATGATCTCATAGGTCAGATTCTGAAAGAGGCAGGACATTTCACATTTAATTTGACTCGTCCAGGCTTCCACACAAGTGCACAAATCTACTGTGGTGAGGCAGATTGGAATCTGATTGGTTGAGAAGCGTTCCCACAGTAACTCATTTCACCAAAAGCTACATGCTTTACGCTGCAGGAAACCTGCTCTGATTTTCTACTTCAGTGAACAGGAGCGGAGGTCCTGAGACCTGGCTCATTCCGGGACGGAGGGGCTGCAAGGCTCGCCAACCCCTTTCCGTGACGGCAGCACAAGCTCCGGTAGCAAACAGGCCGGGACTTTTCACAGGCGGAACAAAACCTGGCGCGACTGTTCTAAGCACAAAATTTAGGGCTTTGCTGCTTTTCTTTGGTCATTTTTTCGAAGAGCTGCTGTACTAAAGCAGCAGCACACGAAAGGGAGCGTGTTTAAGAAGAATAGTCTGCAGGACTCAGACACACAGTGCACTATTATGATGCTCATATAGTGTTTCTCCAAACCGCTCATACATTTAAGGCAGTGCTTTTCAATTATTTTCTGTCATGCCCCCCCTAGGAAGAAGAAAACATCCCGCGAATGCTCCATTCGCTCGGTGGTTTAGAGCAGGGGTGCTCACACTTTTTCAGCATGCGAGCTACTTTTAAAACAACCAAGTACAAAAGATACAAAAAATTAAGTACAAATTAAAAAGTACAAAAATGTAAAACATAACTATTTTCAAATTTATTAAGGATTCTTTGTATGTACAATGTATGTTGATGTACCTTGCATTACTGAATAAGCCAATATTGCACAACACACATAATAAATAATTATTTACATTGTTGTAATCACCTGAGTTAACTTTGAAGACTTGCACTGAAATTAATCAGTCAGGGAGTCATAGTCCGGACAGTAGCTGCAGACAGACTCAAGCACGGAACGGTATTTGGACTTAATGAGCTTCATGTAGGAAAAGGCTGACTCACATAAATAAGTAATAATGCAGTCAAGGAGAAAGCACATTTCCTCATGTTGGGAACTTTTCCTCTGTGAGTAAGTTCCAGAACTGTCCATGAGATCTCGACTTCAGCTCAATGTCAGTGTGTATAGACAGAACCTCATCTTCCACTCCAGCAGAGTTCAAGTGAAACAGTGCTGCAATGTTCGATGTGAGTGAATTAACCTCATGACTCACCCGGAACGTTGGCGGCTTTCGCTTTCGCGGCTTTCGCTTTTGAAGTTGAGAGCAAACTGACTGCTGTCCTGGACAATCTGAATGGTTGCCCTGTATGTCAATCAAGTGACGGGATGTTTGATAGGCTGACAAATATTTTTTTAACGTCACGCTGCGATCGACCAGTAGATCGCGATCGACGTAATGAGCATCCCTGGTGTAGACGAAGTGTATTCTTTGCGCACACTGCCAATGAGAGTGCCACTGCTCCTTAATGGAGTGGTATTGCACTTTATTCTAGAACAGTAAGAAAAAAAAAATAGAAAAATAAAAAAGCATGTTCCCCAAGGTGAAGGGGGGCGTGCCCCACTATTTGAGAAGCACTGATTTAAGGTCATAGGGAAGCTGGAGCCTATCCCAGCTGACAACGGGCCCAAGGCAGAGGTCACCTTGGACAGGAGGCCAACACATCACAGGGACAGACACTCACACCTACGGGTGATGTAGAGCAGCCAGTCAACCTAAAGCACAGTGGGAGGAAACCAGAGAACCTGGAGGAAACCCACACAAACATGGGGAGAACTTGTACAATCCACACAGAAACACACCTGGTCGAACTGTGAGGAGACATTTGCGATTGATGATGCGCTTATTCTCCTCCAGTCCACAGTCGCCGAACAGTGTGAGTGTGTATGTGTCTCACCACATCCACAGTCTCTGAACAGTGTGAGTGTGTATGTGTCTCACCACGCTCACAGTGCTGAACAGTGTGTGTGTGTGTGTGTGTGTGTATGTGCCTCACCACATCCACAGTCGCTGAACAGTGTGAGTGTGTATGTGTCTCACCACATCCACAGTCTCTGAACAGTGTGAGTGTGTATGTCTCACCACGCTCACAGTGCTGAACAGTGTGTGTGTGTGTGTGTGTGTGTGTGTGTGTGTGTGTGTGTGTGTGTGTCTCACCACATCCACAGTGCTGAACACATGGCAGTAATGATGACTCGTCTGCAGATCTTTAGTGATGTAAGCGAAAGTACACAGGTCCTCAGGGTCCTGAGCTGCACACGATATATTCCTGATCTCATG
>JBBIGC010050766.1:0-11412 GCA_037576955.1 Lepidarchus adonis | reverse complement strand
GTCTTGAGGTGTTTCTTGAAGGTGGAGAGAGTCTCCGCAGTTCTGATGTGTCTGGGCAGTTCGTTCCACCAGTGAGGAAGAATGAAGGAGAAGAGTCTGGAGTGGTGTTTGACTCCTCGTGGAGGTGGAATCTCCAAACGCTGTTCCCTCACTGATCTGAGGGATCTGGTGGGTGTGTAGGTCTAGATGAGTGTTGTCATGTAGCAGGGAGCAGATCCGTTGATGATCTTGTAGACGAGCATCAGGGACTTGAGTTTGATGCTGCGATGGGATGGGAAGCCATGACAAGCATGACACTTAGTGCTCGCTACTGCTCTCTGTTGACCAGACCTCTGTTAACTGGAAGAACTATGACACTGCTGGCCAGTTGAGGCACTGTAACAGGTAAAAGGGCAACCACTTTGGAAGAGGGTGAAAGCATTTAATGAAACCTGAAAAATGATATATTGAGGTTTTGAGTTTCTGTTAAATAAGTTTTATGCTTTTTGTTAACAGACATATTACCGACTACCGATGATCCGTCTTACTGGAAGTTGCACACACAAAAAGTTGGTCTCTGACTTTTGTACAGCATTGTTTGCTGACTCTACTCAATTTTATTGAATTAAAGTTTGTGACATAATTATGTCTGAATGTCCCAAACCACCCTCAGCACATGCTGTAATTCTGCTGTTGCCAGAACTTTTCCCTTCTTGCTTAGTTCTGGGCTGATGAGGTGTCTTCGCTCAGGTGTGCTATTACTAGGCCTGTACAGAAGGTGTGATTTCCTGATCTAATATGTTTGGCTGTCCCTGGAAACCCCAAGTTTATCTTCAGGAAAGCTTGCTTTCCTTGTGTTTCATGTGCTGGGAATCTCTTCAAACAGATGTGACGCAGGTAGAGCTGGGTCCAATTATATCAGACTAAACCACAGAGTGAGAGAGTGAAAGTGTTGAAGTGTTTTTCACTTCTGAAACTTGTCACTCAGCGCCAAGAACAGAAGACAATTACAGCGAATGTCTTTTATCCTGCAGGTCAGGAGACCCTATTACCGTCCACAAACACACTCGCCTCTCGCCCAGTCTGCCCTGCAGGGAAAGTCGGAAGGTCTTCCTAACAACAAAGAATCCCCTCGTCTGGTATAACCCAAACCATCATGTGTCCAAAGATTTACTTATGAAGCAAATCTAAAAGTAAGTGAATGGAGCCAGAGGTCAAAAGAGGAAAGTTCCTCTATCTTGCAGAACTTCTTGATTTGCACACTTAACATCAGACCACACTAAAGCCTATACATTCTTAAAGGGCAGTTCCATCACTTTTATAATCCTGTCTACATAACCTGACCATTAAGTTAGTAGAGAAGCTGCACCAGCTACTCTAGCTTCCTAAACATTTTTTATCCTTATAAATATAATGTTATATTCATATTATTTGTATATACGTCTTGTATAATATTCTTACTAAAATTAGGACATTGCCCTTGGGATCCAAATGTTACAGGTGCAGGTCCCAGTCCAGGCTGTTGATAGCTGCTCACTGCTCCACATGTGGAAGGGTTAAATGCAGAGGTCACATTTCATTCATTTGTTCACAATAACAAATAGTCACTAAATGTATTTTCTTTGTTCTCTTATACATTGTTTGAAATACTTTTATACATTTTCCTTTCTTTTCTTTCATCTTTTTTTTACTTTTATCTAATATGACTCAGTTTGTGATTTCACATTACCTTTTAAATGTATATGTATGTATACTCTAATTGCTTACCATGTCTGTGATGTGTTGGCCTCCTAATTGTTTTTTTAAGAAGTAGCTTGATGTACTGTAGTTGATAAGCACTGTTAAAGGTTTATTCCCATTGCATAAATTCGACATGAGAAAAAAATATCTCGTTTAAAATATCGCTTTTTGTGATGTAACAAAAACCCACCTACATATATTTATCTGTTCTAGTTTAGCTCCTAAAGTTATCAGGGGTATCTGTGCCTCATCAAACAGATTTCCTTTCATGTTATTTACCTTGTTAAGCCGCCAACCTTGCCTCTCACCCTCGCAACAACCTGCAAAGTGTCAGGTGTATCATTTCTCCATCTATAGCTCACCAAACTTGAGTCCCTGTTAGTGATGTAGCCTAGAATGCGTCCGTCGTGCTAATTCGATACATATGATGGACTAATCACTGATGCAGCCTCGGTCTGGTTGGTGTCTGTACCATCAATCAATACAGGAAACCCAGCTGTTTGATGACTGGTTGTTTGGTCCACCTCCCTATGCTCCACCTCTGCTAGTATGACCAGCTTCGATTCGGAATTTGCATACAAGTTTGTGAATTAGACCCAAAATGTCTGTTGAGCAAAAAAAAACCATTTGCATCTGTCACAGCAATAACTGGATGCAGGATATCTCCTATCTCCAGATGGTGACATTCTCTCGGCCAACAGCTAAAATGGCAGAACGTCTCAAGTGAGTAAAACGCTTGCTGAGGGAAACATGCTAAGCTTGAAGCAAGACTGGAAATTTGTTTTTTCGTCTGCTGATTGCAAAATGTGACCATTGCTGATGCTGTTTGGATCTGAACTATAATTTTAATGATTTTCAGTTGTTTCAAGGCCAAGCACAGCGTAGTGAGTCAAGTCATTTGTGGTGAAAGTCTTCACTTTTTACCGTGTTTTGATAGCTCGCCTAATACCAAATTTAGGGTCCGGACTAATAGAGGCAAGCTAACTGGTTTGATTGTATTTGTGATGAAGGATAAGTCTGAGTTTGCATGTGTGTGTGTGTCTATGTGTTTTCATGGGTGTTGGATGAAAAGACTTCACTTGCTGTGAAGAGTATCATCACACCCCCTAACTTTGAAAGGAGAGACGAGCTTTGCAATCATGTGCTCTGATCTTCCATTTTGGCCTGAAAGAGGTTTGTGTGTGTGTGTGTGTGTGTGTGTGTGTGTGTGTGTGCGTGCGTGCGTGCGTGCGTGCGTGCGTGCGTGCGTGCGTGCGTGCGTGTGTGTGTGTGTGTGTGTGACACGTGGTGTTCCTTTGGTGACATGCTCTCCATATTTAGGGTTATGGCGACTTGACCGATTTCAGATCATACATTGTCAGCAGAGGATGTTCATGAATTAGAAACATGTGCAAACAAACGGATCACACAGTGCCAGCCTCATAAACACCCCATGATTCCCCCACACCCTGCACATATACACACATCAGAAAGCAATCAGTCCAGCCAAATCACAACCAGAACCACAGAGGCTTGCTAAACTTGCTTTTAGACTAAGATGGCGGCGCGTGAACAACGCGAGGCTCAGTCTCTCTCCAGAATCTGCTATTTAGGTTTTTTATCTACTTTTCACGGGATTATTCACCAAGAACTGCTGTGCGTTGCTGACCTACAGCAGACAAGAGCTTCTGGACATTCGGACTCATATCTCCGACAGTTTTATACCTTATTATCTCCCCAGAGAGCTTACTTCTGTCATACTCACTGCAGTGTATATCCCACCTGATGCTAATGTTAAGGTGGCCATGAAAGAACTTTATTCAGCCATTAACAAATACCAGACTAAACACCCTGAGGCTGCTTTTGTTGTTGCTGGTGACTTCAACCACACCAACTTAAAGATAGTCCTCCCCTGATTTTACCAACATGTCTCCTGTTACACCAGAGGTGACAAGACTTTAGACCATGTTTATTCCAACCTGGCTGGAATAGACAAGAATTCACACACATCTGTGAGCAATGTAGAGTAGCGAGTCAACCTAAACCACAAGCCTTTGGACAATGGGATGAAACCCACATAAACACCAGGAGAGCTTGTACACTCCACACAGAAAGACATTGATCCAACCCAGGGATCAAACCCAGGACCTTCTTACTGTGAGGCCACAGTGCTAACCACCAAACCACTGTACCGCCCATTACTGATACCAGGAATATTTCAAATTTGTGAAATATAATAACATTCAATGAAGTTGTAAAAGTACTAAACACCATAATTCAAAACTTAGAATTCAGAGGATGATTTTAGAGTAGCACATACAAGACAAGCTATTATTTGCAGGAAAAAATGCATCAATACAAAATGTATCAACTCTATTGATTGTAAAGTGTTTGAATAATGAATTATTGTCAAAAGGTTCCATAAAGTATCCTTTGTTTACTGGCTGAGATATAAGAAATGCTATTTTCAAATGACCCCATCAGTAAGAATGCTGAAGTGGCATAAACTAGTAGATTCAAAATCACATAGTGTTTCTTCAATAAAGCTGGTCCAGTCCATGATTTTCCCAAATTTCTCAGCACTACAAGTTGTTGTTTATGTGACCATTTTTTATATGGGGTAAAAATGGCAGCCTCTATCACTGTACAATCATCTGGACCAATCCCCATTGACCTATGTAACTAATGGAGCAGGAGCTTAAAATGTTGTTATAAGCACTATAAGCCCTTTCAATTCCTTTTTTTTTTTTAAAGACAGAGAGAAAAGTGACATTAAAGTTTGTGGAAAGTGGAAGTTTCAATGAGCATTGAAGATCTCTGAGCATGTCAGCTGATGGTCATCAGGAGGTTTTTATACTGTAGCAGGGCGTGAAGAATGGAGACTGACACAGTGTTAAAGCTCTCAAATAAGGCGAAGCCGCTGTGGTTTATTTATTATTAAAAGAGCTGTTGGGAAGCGTGCACCCTCTGCAGCAGAGTTCAAACTGAGCATAACAAAACACACCCACATTCGAGCATGGAGGTGGAGGGTTGAGCTGCCGAGTTATAATCTAATGCACCACTCACAAAGGGGGCAGCTCAGCCATCCACCCCCCACAACCCCAAGACTACCAAAATGATACCCACAAACACCAATAAACACATTCTAATACATCAGAACTGAGGGGTTTGTCACACATCAAATCATTTTCAGCCTTGATGGTGGGCAACATGGCATTTTGTTTAAGATTGAGAGACCTTTAGGCCCTGCACATAATGATTTGGAGAATGTGAATACAGCTTACAGTGAGTCAGCCATATAATGGGGTCGCTGGGCCTTCCATGTTTTGTGACCCTAGATTCACCAATTTTGTGAACCTAGATAAACCAGTGTGTTCTACAGGTTTGAGTGTATCAGGCATATCTATGCTATTGGGGTTTGAGGGTGGTCCTCCACCCATAAATATCCAGTTAAATGTGTCTATGTTGACCATTGATGAAAGGCTAAAAGATGAGTAACATTTACACATTTTCCACAGCACTGGTGCCTGTGTTCAGAATCAGAATCAGAATCAGAATCAGAATCAGAATCAGAATCAAAAAAACTTTATTGTCCCAGAGGAAATTGCTTATGCAACAACTGCACATGGAGACAATACAGACATAAAATAACATACAGAGTAAGATGAAAAATACTTAAGGTAAAACTAGGGTGGGATAAGTAGAATATGGAATAAAAACTGTAATTTTAGTGAATACTAAAGAATAAAAGAATAAAATTAAAATAAGATAAAATTAAAAAATAATAAGGCTCCAGCAGCAGTGGTATTGCACCTCATGTCCAGGCTGGTAGTGAGTAGTTATTGCACAATGAGGCTAATAAGGAAGCAGTGTTGATGACAGACCCGTATATCCAGTGACTTAAGTACCTGGTAGGAGCCACATTCCACACCCACTTAACAAACCAGCAATTGTGGACCAGATCTTGTGTTATTGTGCAGCAGCGGAGGAAAACCATTCTTCCTGATTTCAGCCCAGCACAGTTTATGTTGAACTGAGTACTTTTGAGTACATCTGCTGAGTTCAATGGGGACTGTATGTTGGTGAATTCAGGCCTTTGTTCAAAACATTTATGACCTCTGACACCTTGACCATTTGTAGGTCGTTAAAACCTTTAAGTGCATCTCCACATTTCCAACATAGGCTCTGTACCATCTCACCTAGGGCTCGATTTCCTTCTTTATCTTAGCTTGCGACCATATGCTATCATAATCAAGGATGACACGACCGCCACTCTCTGATTTACACTCCTCATTTTCCTATACACCCCAACTCTCACCTTAACGTAGTATAAAACCCCTGAGGTCACAGTCAGGCACAAGACTCTGCGCTTCACCACCTTTTTCATAAACTTCTCTTTGCGGATCCCCCATCCAGGAGAATCCCTTTTCCATAATTAACCCTATTCTCTGTAATGTTGCTATTATTGCATTGACTAAAATTGTAATGTCTCTCTCTCTCTAAAACTGACCTCTCTTAGAAGATATTGACACTCACAATCTATTGGAGGGGTTTCTAATAAAGTTAGTGCATTGCAATATCTTCTGTAGCTGTGCTGCCCTGCAAAGTGTCCACTATTTCCAATTGGGAAAAAGAACCATACAGGACAGTGAGTCTCCAGAACTGGAATGAAAACCATTGCTGTGTAGTAAATCTTTGAGCTATTAGGCACTTATTCAAATGTTGCTTTGACATGAAACCACGTCGTTATGTTGCATGCTTTCCATGCACATATACAGATGTTGAACTGGCAAGATTTCCACAATTTGCTTATGCTTAAGCTGGTCCCTTCAGTTTTTAGATGGTGATGCCATGGCAATAAGAGGGTATTACGATCTAATATGAACAAATGGACCATGTCTGGATAACCCCCGAAATGTACAAGTAATAGCAGTGACTACAGACACATCATCATTCTCTGTTCCCCCAGTTTTTCAGACTGTTCCAGAAGATAATGAGTAACATCAGATTGTCAGATGTACTCGTACTATTTCTATGTCTGAGACTCCTCTTTCCACTTTAAGGGATTAATGAACAGAAGTGAGAATTAGGCAGACAGACGAAGGATGGAAGAAATGGAGCAGGACACTGATTGGACGGCACTGGACAGGCTAAATCGGAGTGAAAGTGTTGACGAGAGCAATGACTCATTGAATCCATTCCTCTACTCTGATGCCTATGACCCTCTTACACTCCTCATGGCCATAGCCTTATCCATGTGTTGGAATGTCACTGTTTGAGTTAACCATATTTCAACTAATCTTGTGATATTTTTGTCTCCTATAGAGAGCCCTGTAACAGCCCTGTTCAATTCTGGTAGGAAAAGATGTGAGGCAGGGATAAGCACGATTTTGTTTGCATGAATTAAAAACTTTTGACAGACATTACCATTTAACGTTCAAGTGCAGCTCAGCTCATGGCTCTCTGGTTCTGTTTCTCTCTACCTAGTGTGGGAACAGTGAATAACCCATCCATATGTTAAGAAAAGCCCAGATGTGATCCAGAATAAATCATTTTGCACTTTTCTCTGCACAGATGATTTGTTGACTTGAAACATGTCTCTAATAGGAGCCAGTAACCAGATGCTAAAATTCTTTTATCATTTTTTGTATGTATAGATTGAGCTGTAAATCTAGTGCTTTTATTTTTTCAGAGCGCATTCCAGAGACATGCAGCAGGTAAAATAATTATTAAACACGCCACCGATTTTCTAAATAATTTTTTTTCTAAAGGTGCCATTGACATGAAATTCTCACCAGATGTCGGTGACAAACCAGCCAATCCACACATGCAACAAAATCACAACATAGATATCCACACATTAAGTTATGTGTAATAAAATGGAGTGGCAAAGGGAAAAAGTATTGAAGAGACTTACTGAAATGTATTTAATACTTCGTACAAAAACAGGTTTTGATGATGAAGCTTCAAGATGCCTCCTGTATGGAGAAACTAGTCACAGCATTGCTCAGGTGTGATTTTGGCTCATACTTCCACACACACAGTCTTCAAATCCTGAAGGTTCTGTGGACCCCTTCATTCCTTGTCTGTGTGTTTGGGATCATTGTCTTGCTGAAATGTCCACCCTTGTTTCATCTTCATCATCCTGGTAGATTTCATTGCATTTTTCCATTCATCCTTCCTTCAATTATATGAAGCATGCCAGTGCCATGTTTGCATGCCTTTTGACCTCTAAACATGGTGTGCATTATGGCATCCAAAGAGTTACATTTTGGTCTCATCTGAACAGACTATATTCTCAGGCTTGTCTAAATGTTATTCAGCAAACTTTAAATTTGCTTCAACATGCAACAAGTCTTGTGTGGTGAGTGGTCCTTGTCTCTTGGAAAACTCTTCTGATAATTCTTTCACTGCTCTATCTGAAATCTTGCAGGAACAACCTGGTCGTGGCCAGTTTATGGTGAAATGATGTTTTTTCCACTTCCAGATGGATTATGGCCCCAACAGTGCTCACTGGAACCTTCAGTATTAGAACTTAGTATTAGTATTCAGTTTAGAACTTCTACTGTAACCAATACCATCAGTATGTTTTGCAACAAGAGAGAGAGCTCTTTGCTTGTACCCATCATGAGATGTTTCTTGTGTGACACCTTGGTAAGGATACCTTTTAATAGCCTTCAATTGGAACTGAACCAGCTGATATTAATTTGCAGTATCAGGATTGCTGTCTAACTACTGATAGATTTCAGCTGGTGTCATGACTTTCCAACCTTTTTGCACTTTCCTTTCTTTATGTGTTCGATTGCATTTTATTACACATAAATTAATGTATGGGCATCTGTGGTTTAATTTCTTTGGGGATTTTTTCTTATGGGTTGTTACTAACATCAGGTGAGAATTTCGTGTCAACAGTATCATAAGACATATATTTACTTCGAAAATTGTTGATATGTTTACATTTCATTTTACCTACTATAATTAGTAACTCATGATTACTTTCATTTTAATAAAGAACTTTTAAACTGAAAAAAAACCCATCTTATCTGGTGAAACTGCCATATCCTCTTAATAATGTATCAATATCTTTTCACTTTCTTTTTGTACAATTTACACTTGTGTACTCTGATTTGATACAATTGTTTAATTTTCTGGCGATGAGGTGGCATCTATAGAATGATGACCCTTCATCCACAGGCTCATAACATGAAACAATACATTTCCTTACTGTTTTAAGGTAAAAAAGTTCATGTATGTTAATATTGTTCATTCATTAATAATCCTAACCGCTCATCTGTTTCAGGTCATGGGGAAGCTAGAGAAAGTCCCAACTGAGTAAGGGCCCTACAGTGGCCCATCCATTACAGGGCAACACAGGCACACCTATGGACAGGTGCATCATGAATCTCAATTGGAATTAAGTCCATACTTTTACTAGGCCACCAAAACCTTATGTTATATTTAGTCATTCAGAGTTGAACTTGCTGGTGTGTTTTGGATTATTGTCCTGTTGCATAACCAATGTGCACTTGAGCTTCTGACAAGCTGTTGGCCGGACATAGTCATCCCATTAATGACAACTTGTTGTCCAGCAAAGCAGCCCCAGACCATCACACTACCACCACCATGCTTGACTGCTGGCATGATGTTGAATTTTTAAGAAATGCTGTGTTAGTTATACGGCAGATCTAAAGGGATGAAAACTTTTTTGTCTCATTGTTCCATTCGTGTTCCGCAGTGGTTTTCGCCTTGGAATTCATCAGTGGATGCCATTTTTTCCCAGTCTATTTTCTTTTGTTGAATAATGAACAATGACTTTAACTGAGGCAAGTGAGGATTGCAGTTCTTAAAATTTTGTTCTGGGTTCTTTTGTGACCTCCTGGGTGACCTATAATTGCACTCTTGGAGTACTTTGGTAGGCTTGCTACTCTGGGGAAGGCTTACCACTCTCCATTTGTGGCTCTCACTGTGGTTCGCTGGAGTTCCAAAGCTTTAGAAATGGCTTTGTAGTTCTTTTCAGAGTGGTAGATGTCAATGATTTCATTTCTCATCTGTTTCTTTAGATCGTGGCATGGTGTGCATTTAAAATATTTCAGCCTACATTACATTACCACAGGTTCTGTTTCAGTGACTTCTTGATTGCACAGATCTGGCAATAATAAGGCTTGGTTGTGGCTAGTGAAATTGAACTCAGCTTTCCAAAAAATGTGGTTGATTCAGTTAATTCATATAACTGACTAACTGGGGCAATTTTTCACATAGGGCCAAGTAGGTTTGGATGGCTTTTTAAATAAATAAAGTCCCTTAATAAATTAAATCATTATTTCAAAACTCCATTTTGTATTTACTCAGGTTATATTTGCCAAATGTTAAAGTTTGTTTAACAATTTGAAACATGTAAGTTTGCAAATAAGCAAAAACATAAGGACCTAATTTTCACGGCACTGTAAATTATTTAAATGCACAATAACAAACATTGCCTTATTATTTGTTAGTGATAAAGAGAGGTCAGAAAATGGTCATGTAAAAATGACTCATGGCTGTTTTTGATTCATTAACTCATATGTGAGCTTTGGGGTGAACAAAATACAATATAATGTTATGGATATGGATATAGGATATGGACCCTTCAAGGCTTTTCAAATCAGCATTGTTTATAAGGATTTCCACACTGCCTCTTGTATTTAATGATTCGTTTGAAATTAGATAATTTGGTTCATATTAATCTGCAATGAATAAAATATTTAGAAAACATTTACATAAAAATTTTTTAAACTACACTACTCACAATAAGTTAGGGATATTTTTATTTACATTAGTGCTTTTCCTATTTGCTCTGAATTTTACTGAAACAAGTAAAAGTTCCCTTTGATATTACTAATAATGTAGAGAAAATAAAGAAAGATCTATTTCATTAATTTAATATTTATTACCCCCAAAATTTAGACAATAAAGGTAAACGCAAATAACAAAAATTGACAATGTCAGTATGTGTTTCCACCATTTGCCGCAATGACAGTGTGACAGCGACGTCTCATGCTCCTCACTGGCCTCATGATGTTGTTCTGAAGCAATGCTACACGCAGTTCTGCCAGGTCACATCGGGGTGGGGTACGGTCATGCAGTCTCTGCTTCAACTGTGCTCTATGGGGTTCAGATCAGGGGACATTGATGGCCATAGCATATGAGGCACTCCAACTCACCAGACACTCATCAGTGAACAGGACGGTAGAAAACTGCTGCATTGTCCAGGTCACATGGTCTTGTGCCCACTGCAAACGTTCACGGCGGTGTCTTGGTTTTAGTGGACTCACAACGATCGTCTGTCATTCAAGCCAAAGCGGTGGAGTCGGTTGTGAATGGTTTGTCTGGAAACCCTAGTTCCCCTCACATCTCGTAAACGGGCCTGCAGCTGTGTGGCAGTTGCATAACAATGTCAGTGCATAGGTCCTTAGGTTCTGGTCATCGTTGTGGTCTGTCACTCGTGGGCTCCACTCCTGGATCGGTCATGAACTCTGCCAGTAGTTCTGTGTTTTGATGCAAGTCTTCTGATGACACTTTGAGACACACCAAGTTCACGAGCAACATCTGACTGACTGCCACCGACCCGAAGGTGCGCCATGGCCAGGAGACGCTGCTTGTCCGTTAAGTGACGTCGTGCTTTCATGGCTGTTTGAATGATGAACTTGGAATGACTTACTGACAATAGCAGCTTTT